>JAUZNJ010068420.1:0-26184 GCA_034780135.1 Jordanella pulchra
GTCAACACGCATTGTTGTTGTTTTCCTTGTGGCTACACGTGGCTCGCCGAGAGGACCTGGGATCCAGAGGAAGAGAGTGCCAAACTTTTTCCAAAGTTAACTATTTTAAAATATTTCTTCCTTAACACAACCTACAGAAACTCAATCTCATCTTCATCGGAAATTCTGGCAAAATAAAAATGTAGTAATTTAGTCACTCTAAATTCTGGCCTTTATGTCCCCTACACAAGCCTCGCTATTTAATTTAAAAATAACTACCAATCTGATGCAAAAAAGTAGTTTGTTCCTCTCGTATTATTCAGCAACAAAAATTATAAAGATAACAGAAAAGCACACATTACTCTAGTTGTAGTTTCTATACATTTTTATACAGAAAATGTTTTAGTTTGACCTATTTTGAGTTTCTAATGAAAATAAATGTATCAAAGATTTCAGAAATTGGGGTTTTATTTTGTTCCAGACTTTTATTCTGAAGTGGAAACATTGTAAAGCCAATTAAAGATGAGGAAACATTGCAGTTTTAGGAATGTTTTTCAGATAACCAAGTTGGATGTTCTGCCGGTCCAGTATGCACATCAGAAAAGAAAGCCTATTCTTTTGAGTTAATGTCTCTGTTAAATCTAATATGATAAACAATAAAACTTATACTGCAAAGCCTGACAGTTGGTGGAGAAAAAAAAAATACTTGAACACATTAACTGTGACTGCCTTCAAATATAGCTTTAATATTGAGTCCGTTATTTTGATTGTAACTTTAAAATTGAGCATTCGCTGATAATTCTGACTGGTAAAATAAAACTGAACCTTTAATCCTAACTGGCAATAATGATTTGATCATTTTTACGATGCTTGAGTTGGGCTACACCTGTAGAAGAGCAAGGTTGGCTTTGTTTTTTTCTGCCAGGGAACCGGCCTGCCTGGTCTTTCCTTGAGCAGAATGCAGTAGATCTTGAGCCTCTTGGAGTTTCCTCTCATGATCAGACAGCTTTTCTTTTATCTTTAAAACACACAAAGATATTAAGGCAATTTTAGTCATTTGGCAAATTTAAAGAAAAGATTAGAAACCAGAGATCACCGTTACCTCTGCTTTTAAATCTTCAGTGGCTTGATGAGGGTCACCAAACAGTCTTTTGACTTTCTGATACAACTCTTCAGCTAGACTGTAAGAGAGGTAGAGAGTTAATTTACAAATGTACGCTGCATTATGGTATTATGAGTACTTATCTATATAATGTCGAAAAATGGTAAAACTAAAAATGTAATCACATTATCATACAATTTTTTATAATCATAGCCGATAAATCTAAAGTTATTTTAACATAGCAGTAGAAGTTTACAATTCTAATGCAAGTTTATTTTATAAATGGACAATAAATCTAACATTTTTAATCCAAAAAGAACACCTTAACCTTTTATATGGTACTCTGTGAAATACTATAAAATTCTAAATTTCCAGTCAAGAGTGTTATTGGAGAACAGAACAGGACCTAACTACTTTTAACATTAAATATGTATAATAAATAAAAATGATGACAAAAAAAATCCCAGTCAACGCAATTCCCAAAATCAGCCGATATCCCTTATATGGTAGAAAAAACCCCAAAGAGTGCTTCTAGAACAAATTAGTGAAACGTACTCACAGAAATAAAGAAACATTTTTCACAACAAAACCCTCAGAGCATTAATTCTGAAACAGGAAACTAATTATTTTTTAATTTTTAATCCAGCTTATTAACTTTTTAATTTTCTTTTTAACATTTTTACTTAACATATTAAGTTTTTTACTCAAATTTTTTAACTTAATTTACAGTAGGTAACAAATCACACTCAGTAAGCAACATTGAATAGATGGTTTTCAATGAGTAACAATATTCAACAAGTTACATTTAAAGAAAGCAAGCAGACTACAGACAGAAAATCATGACAGTATTAAGGTAGAAAATAATTTAGAATATGTTTATTAAATAGTTCCCTAATACACAGTTATTTTTGGTTTACCTCGTAAATAGGCTCTTGTAACTGAAATGAATATAATACAATTTGAAGTTATTTTACTCTGAAATACCGTGTTGCATAAAGTGTACAAAAAAAAGACAGAATAAACAAACCAAAGTCAAAGGAAACCTATGATACAGTTAAAGTGGTTGACTAACCATGCATAAGGTTGGAAGGTTGGATGTCTGAGATACATATTAGTTTGATAAAACCTTGAAGATGATGGAACAAAGATGAATGTAAGGGGAAAATATCAAATTAAGAGCAAGCTTAAGTGATTAGATTTCTGTATTCTGTAGTTTAGCAACTATACTCCTAAATGGTAACAATTAGCAAATTCACAATCATCATAATCCATTGAACTTTATAATTTTTGTGAAACAAGATTTCATATGCGAGTTAAAGGGTGAGTGCTTTTAGTAATGGTCCATGTAACTTGCAAGGTGGCTTTTAAAAGTGTCTTAAAAGCATCTTTATTTGCTGTGTTTCAGGATTGCAAGACAACCTGTTAGACCAGTAGAGTGAGGAAGTTTGCAGCCATATGATTTGATTTAAAATACCCATTTGAAATGTAACTGTTTGTTTACAACATTTGAACAATGTGTTGTGCTGGTGGGCACTTTTGATGATCCTTCTCTCCCTGGAAGCATTTCAGATACTTTAGTAGCCACGTGTTTACAATCACAGCCTTTAATGAGACTAATTTTACTTCTTTAACATAAAAAATTAACACATGAAGGATCTAGTGTCCTCCAGTTAGTATCACTCAGAGGAAAACCTCAGTGTTTGAGGACAGGGGGATTGTAATGATGGAATATGATAAAACTAACGAACCCTGTAGGGAATAACAAGGGGAGAAAAAAAGCATAATAAACCATGGGAAGGATTGTCTAGTCATTACCCATCAATCGCACTACTGCATTGGAAATATGTTTTCAAGTTAGTGTATGAATCACATAAAATCTAATTTGCAGCATGTGAACAAATTAGCTTGACAATAGAATACTGCTAATATAACCAATTGAAAATTATACAGACAGTATTATATAACTGAAAGCTTTGCTCTTTTTAAATTTGTTTTTTTTATTTGTTAACAGAAGAACTGGATGAAATCTCCCCTTAGGGTTCAGTCAAATAATGAAGGACAAACCAAGTCACTCAGTGGTTGAAGCAATTTCTGGTTGTGACTTTATTTTACTAATTTTTTCTATCCATCCGTCAGCTTTTCACCTCCTGTACCTTGTTTTTTGTTGTTTTTTTTCCCTCTCCTGTCTCATTACATGTTCCATATATTTTATGACTGTCTATGCTTTGTGCCCCTACGGTGATATTTTTAATTAACTCATCGACCTTTACAGCTGAAACAGAAAAAGGGGAAAGAGGTATGCAGAAATAGATCACTAATTCTACTGAATGCCTTGAGAGAATGAGAGAACATTAATGAGCATTGGAGAAAAACAGAGAAACCCTCTTAGCTACAACAAACACAAAGACGTGACTTTTAGATGTGCAGCCATCAAATACCTGCTCATATCATTATGTCGCCAGTGTCAAGAGAGAAACAAATCAAGGAAATACACTATATATACACATACACAAATATTTTTCCATTAAACTGTTATGTTGCTCTACAAATATATTCATAGCAGAACATTTAAAATAACTATGAATTATAAAATGTCTATAGGTCTATTACATTAATGAATGATGACGCAACAAAGAGGAGAAATCTAAAGATTTTATGACAAAAAACAAAGCAAACAGCTACATTTAAGTTAATAAAGCGAAGATTTCACAAGAAATTGTTTGTTTAATGAATTTAACTTATCCGTTATAAAAGAAACAGATGAGGCAGATTAAAGATTTAAAAATTGAATCAAATATGGAAAATCTCATTGTATCCGTTGTAGAATATGACGACAATAAAGGCTTTCTGATTCTGAAGTTAGAAAATTAGACCGCCATCTTATTTTGAAGGAAAGAGTGAAAAACAAGAGACATGCAGTCTTAGAAAGCCCAGCTTTCATTGAATCACGTTATTTCAAAACAACTCTGCATTTGTGTTTTGTTGGGCCGATTAATATCAATATAAAGAAAAAATAAAGATAAATGGAAAAAGTCCCACCAGCAAGCATAGGTATGACAGCAAAGGAAACTACAGAAATACATAAGATGTAATGGTAACAGAACCCAACTTAAACAAAAAGACAAATTATACAACAAATATTAAACTTTAGATTATACTTTATACTACACCTTATACTTTATAACAGCTTTACTATTTATGAATAGAGAAAGTTTGTGTATCCATTGTTATGCATTATAAAATGAAAAAAAAAAAAAAGATTTTCTGCAAAAAAAAAAAAAAAAAGTAATAATGTTGTGTGGGAGAGAGGAGCAACACCTGATGTGTGTGCGTGTTTAGGGGTGTGTGTGTGTGATGTGTGCTCTCATACTCCTCCTCCTCCTCTGCAATGCTTTTCATTCCTCCCAGCTGTCGTTTTCTCATCTCGGCGAGCATCGCCTGAATCTCCTCCTTCATCTCGCTAAGGCTTTTGTCTGCTGTTCCATCTTTTCGTGAGAGGGTCCTGTTCAACTCGGCAGCCTTGAATTGGAGATCTGGACGTAAAGAGACACACAGAGGGACTGCTTTGAGGGTGCTGCCAGTGGGCAGATTGAGTTTATGTAGCTGTGGTTGTGAAAGCCATAAGAAAAATACTCTTTCAGCTTGTCTGGTGTTTCATCCACTTTTGGCAGTTGGATAAAAATCCCCAAAAATATTAAACGATTTTTGAAATAAATCTAAATTTTACAAATTCCTAGATTTAAACCATTTTAAATTTGCAACTGAAGAGGTGAAATAATGGCATTTTGTTGAAATATGTGTAAATATCTATGTTTGAATGTATATGAAAACCAAGGCTCACTGTGTAGAGTTTACTTATGTGTTGACCTATTTAAACACTTCTACAACCTACCTAAATTAAATGAACCTAAATCTTATTATCCTGCATAATTGTTACATCCAAAAAGGGTCCATTTCTATAGCCAGATAACCAGTTTTGCTCATTTCAAAAGTAAAAACATAGAATACAAGATTATGTTTTAAATATAACTGTAAGTTCAAACCATAGATTCAGTAAAAAAGCAAAACAAAACAAAAAAGCAGACAAAACTTCCAAACCTCCGTTTCTATCACCACTATACATTTCATCATCATTGCAAACACTTATTTACACATTCGATGTGATTACAGAGAACTGTGTAGTTCCATAAATATAGGATGTAGTAAAAGTAGGGTCAAGCTTTTAGTGCTTAATGAGCATAATGTTATGATCACCTACATAGTAGGGATGTGTTTTACATTTATGCTGCCAAAAAAAGCACAGGGGTCTCATTTATAACAAACATATGTAGGATCCACACTAATAGAGTACGTACACAAACACCCTCAAATAAGGGAAAGCCAAAAAAACACGCAAAAAAAAAAAAAAACAAACCTGGTAAACAAATCATGCAGTTTTCTTTGTTAAAAAATGTTTGTACCTTAAAGGTTAGATACAACGCTCCACCTCAGGTCGTAACATCTATATTCAACAAACAAATGGTGCATGCAAAGCACTGCATGGATGGAATGCTGCATTTAACCGAGTCAGCTGATTAATATTTATTGGTTACCACTGAACCCATGACAGCTGCGTTGAGGACTAAGGCCTACATGCAGGCTTAACCCCTGCACCACAGCCATGTCAGAGACTGGTTCCTCGATTAAGACCATTCATCACAGTGTGAGCTCCCACCCATTAACAGGTGTCATGATGACAAAAAAAAAAAAAAAAAAAAAAAGATAAATAGAAGTAAATGCTGCTTATATTTCATAACTGATTTATTCATCTCTATAATTACAATTTTTCAACCAGAGAATCAAAGGTATTTAAAATGCCAAAGACTAGATTACAAATATTAAAGAATGCCATTTATGCTAATTTATGAATAATATCTACCAGCTTCAGGAACAGAATCAGTTTAGTGTATCAAGTGGGAACTGATATGAATTCATTAATTAAGAAGGAGAAATGAAGTTGATTTTTTACTTCCAAAGACCAATTCCTCTTTATCCACTTTTTTTATTATTGACCTTCAACATGAAGTTGATGAATTAGTCTGTGGAAGTATCAAATCTAATCAAACCTTCATGCTCATTATTATTATTAAATTTATCCATTGATATCAGTTCTAACTTGATACACAAAACTGATGTTATAGAGAAGAGATTTTAATGTAGATTTATAGGGTTTCTTAGAAATGCATTACATCAATACAAATTAAATTAGATCTCAATGAAATGACTTTAATTCTCTTTTTACATGATGCTATGCTAATGTCCGAATGGTTTTTGATACAGTACTCCATATTATACTAAATAGTCACACACATTTTTAAAATGGTTTATATAGCGTTATTATATTTATTTTATAACAAAATTAAAAGAGAAAACAAACCTAAAGTAAGTTAAAATAAGCAATGAGGTCCACAATTAAATTTGAAAGAATCAGAAAACATTTGTAGTTTAAGGATGTCAGTTGCAGCTGAAACATATGATATAGTAAGTTACATTTTTGTGTATTCAACAAACATATTCCTTTGAATGACTAAAATCCTCAATTGTTTTCCCTTAGATCTTTACTCCTTTAATCACAGTTGGAATCAAATTCAATCTTGAGCAATTCATCCCATCATTTAAAGCCAGTTTTTTGTTAGCGGCCATGAATCAACCCTATTTTCTCAGATTAGAGTCCATAAATCTCAGAGATATCAGTGATGAAACAAAAACTAAGCCTGCCTGACACTAATGAGGACTGTATACATGTATCAGTGCAGGAGCAAACACATCAGTCCATTAGTACTTTTTCTTACCCATGTGTGCACTTGGGAACATTTGCTGCCTTAAATTGTATTTAACTGAGAGAAGTTAAAATATTTCATAGTTTATCAGTGTGTGTGTTGTGGCAGTGGTGCATTTCACTTATTTGAAGTGTAAACATAAAGTGATTAGAGCCAAGACAGGAGCTAAGCCATCATGCTAATGAACAGCTGTACTGCATGTGTGTATGGGTGTGCATGCATGTGCACAGAGGAAACAACAGCGTGTTCCACAGTCGTATAATTACATAGTGAGATTTAAAAACCAATTAAACACTTAAATCGTGGACAGAATCATATTAAGGTATCTGGCAAACATGTGAGGAAAATGTGTACAGTATTTTCTTGCCTTATTGTGTGTCTTTGTGTGCAGTGCTGCACAAATGTGTCAAAACCATGCAAAGGCGTTTGCTTATTGGTGTGTATTTGTGTGTTTGTGCTGGCCACTAATTAAGTCTCTAATTGCTACTCTCAATCATTCAGTGAGCGAGGACACAGTCCCTCTTTCGCTTTCCTAGAAACACACATTTAAGTACACACAATAATCACACCACGATTAGGCAGAGGGCCAAAGAGCTGGGAGCAACAGTAAAGAGGGGACAATTTCACCACTGCAAGTGAGAATGAGTTGATTTGGCAACTTTTCTCCTACCAAAAACAATAAAAATTTCATAACACAAAACAAAAGGTCGTTCTACAATCCTTCATACAGCACATTTGCATTCACTTAGACTACTGCTTATTATGCAACACCACAAATAAGTCTAATTGCTTAGAGTAATTCCAATAAGTTTAACATTAAAAGGCTATGTTTTTTTTAAGCAAAAAACTATTACTATACTAATAAGCAACAGTTAATAACAAGGTTTTGAAGTTCACAGCAATAGTCATTGTGTTGTTTGAGAATCTGAGAGGAAACTCTTGCACTTTGGTAGAAGAGAAACTTAACTTCCTGATATTGTTCAATGGATTTCATTTGTTAAGAGTAATATTTAATCACCAAGCATAAAGAACAACACGCAGTGTATCTGCCATACAACCAGTTACAATAAATTTAAAACACAAGCAGGAAAATACAGTGGTTGTTTAATATGAAGACGCCTAATAAAAACAAAACAAGTTGCATGAATTTGTTGGGATGGATCTTCTACTGTGTGATGGAACACTTCATTTCCAAGATGATTGAATATAAAGGGAAATTTTGAGTCCAAGCTTTACATCAGAAAACTAGATTCAGGCAAAGACTGAAAGTGTTAACAGATTTATTTTTTACAGTTAGAGATTGTGTTAAATTTTTCATTTTATAAATCCAAAGAACAATATATACAACTGCCAATACCCATTTCGAAGATTGCTGCTTTCTTCCGAGTAAATCCTTACCGAACCACATTTAATGATTACAAGGCTGTTAATCCACTCCTGCAATATATCCTGAGTTTTGTGACACCTTCATGACTGCTGATTAACGGATGTCCCTCAAAAAAAGTAAACCTGCCTGCAGCTTGAAGGCCAGCATTCACTTTTATACCCCACACCATCTTCTAGAAGAGAATTGGCATTGGAATTGGTATTGAGTCAATTCACTTCAACAAGTGGAAAGTCTTGAGCAATTGTTTTTTTTTCTAATGGGAAAATGAACTGATAGTAATGGCATAGTTTTTGTTAGGAAAATAAATCTCAAAACAAGTATAATTTTGCTTTGTTTCTTTGGTATTTCAGTTAATGCAGAAAGCTAGCCAAGTGCCGCTGATAAGTGTGAAAATGCAGCTATTGTAACAAGTGAAACGTTCATTTATTAATAGAAATCGCAGTAGTTAATTATAGCTGGCTTTATAAGACCTTTTCTTTAATAAGGGCGAGTAAAGACCCCTTTAGTGGTATTACATTGATCATTTAAACATGGCTAGATTCAATATGGTAGTTTATTGTCATTTGAAACTAAATATATCAAGATTATGTTAAATACTCATTACAATCTATTTCAACTGCTAAGGGAAAGGATTTAATACCAATCTTTTAATAGGCAATGAAAATTGCATCCTTTGTTGTAATTTTATCAACTTTCCACTGGTGTAATTGCAAATGACTTATGTGGCTAATCCATTATAGATATTATTAGCATCTAGCTAATACAGGTAAAAAGTACTTTAAAAATAGATTAAGTTACCACTTCATGGAAAATCTGTTCATAATGTTAGCAAAACAAAAAAGATCACAGGACAAGTAATAAATAGTAGTTGCTAATTGCCAATAGAATTAGCTAAAATGTCTGTGCTGAAGTTGAGGAAGGCAAGTAGATCAATTGCGATGTGATAGCTAGAAGAATCTGTTGATAGTTACAGCAGCACTTTGATCCAACATGTCATATAGAGCATAGTCAATTTGTCCATCAGCAACAATTTCTTGGGTGCTTTTTTCCATTAGGTGAGCCATTTGGTTTGCTTCCCTTAAAGCCTCCTTTTAAAAGTTGGGAAACAGCATTTCACTGACCATTAAGTCTTGAGATTTTTGAAAAACACTTTATTTTGTAATACCCCTTACTACATAATATTTCTCTACAGTCACATTTTCTGCAATATGCTTTTCTATACTTCCCCAATAGGAGCCATTTAGCAGAGGAAGAATATTAAATTAGCTCGAGTAAAACAAAAAAAGTAAAAGATTAGACGGCAGAGCCAAGAAAATGTTGAATACTAAAGGTAAAAACGTTTTGTACTAAAGGTAAAAAAGGAGAAGCAGAGCTCATTCTTTACCTTTAGCTCCAAGCAGTGTGTCTTTAATGAACTGCTCCAGGTCCTGAGCTCGTTTATGAATCCTGTCAGCATCATCGTCTACCTGCTCGCCATCAGCAGACACCTTAGTCGCCTGTAAACAAAAACACAAAAATGCATCATAAAAGAAACTGGCATTACATGAATATATAAATATGAAACCAAAATCTAATTTACAATGTGAGATTATTACTGTGGAGTAAACTGGTTAGCTAAGAGGTGCTCAGTTCGACTCCAGCTTACAGTCCACACTACCTTTATCTTAACTGTCATATAAAAATTCTTCGAGAGCGTTTCAAACTAGAGAAGTAATATATAGATGCAATGCATTCAGCTTTAAATTTCACCAGCTTCTAAAGGTTGCAATATATCTATAGCTTTTCATTAAAAAACTGAACTCTGTCAAGAGTGTCATTTCCAGCTATTTCTTTTGAAAATGACTGAGTCACTACGCACAAGCTGAAACTTCTGCCATGTCTTTGGCTACACAGACAGGAATATGGAGATAAAAAGAAAAATAGACACAGGCTGATTTGAAGTTGAAATAAAACCAAAGGATTTGTACCCTGCTGTGTAGCTGGTCCATCTCAACGACCAGTGATCCCAGGTTGGAGTCGGCCAGTTGCAGTAATCTTTCTGGAGCTTTCTGAGGCGACAACATGTGCTTTAGAGAGGAAACAGAGAGATGAAAGTATTAGACAAAGGATCCTCTGACACAATGTGGCCTCGAGCGATGTTTTCAATACCACCCAGTCCTCTGCTGATGAGCTGAAAAACAATTCGGACTGAGAAACGTCTAAAATGTTTATCCTGAATTCTAGCTTTTTTTTTCTTAATAATTGATGAACGGGATGAGATGAGAGATGCAATACCTAAACATGGAAAAAGTAAAACTTAAAATTTCTCACACTATTTAAAAAAGGTTACATAATGGAAAACAAAAGTCCATTCGAAGAAAAAGATTTTCTTTTAACATTCCTTTCAATAAGTGAAAAATAGAAAATGAATAAAGGGAGAGTGCAAAAAATTAAATTTTATGTATATATTTCTGGAAAAGTCTAATAGCATAACATTAAAATAAAAGCGTTCTCATAGCTAAGCATTAGCAGTTTATAAGTACACAGTTGGCAGTGCACCCAATGAGAGATGCCATGATATGTTGCCATTTTAGATCAGAGTTTCCCAGAGGGACAAACTTGTCAGCTGTTCACCTTTTACCTGCATCTGAAAACGTGCTGCTGGTGGAGTTTAAAACAAGTAAAAACAATCAGTCTACCTTCCACTTTCTGTTGCAATGGAGGGCTGCTATTTGTCCAGTGAGAGGCAAGAGAAACAAACCAAAGAAAAAGAAAAAGGAATAATAAATGGGAGAAAATGAGAGTCTAGATCAGTACTGCTTTTACTAGATGGACACAATTTATTAGGGAGTGGGTCTTACAAACACAAGGTTTCAGGCTTTCTGTTAGACAGACGAGTTAATTCAATAACAGGGGAGTTTTTTTGGTGATATGTTAGAAACAGCAGTGTAGTTCAGTAACTAGTTGTTACTAATTGTTCTGGAAGCCATGTTGGATTGTGTATTTATTAATCTGTATTGCTTTTTGATGTGACCAATAAGGAAATTTGCTGAACTTTCCTTAAAGGACACTGATATTTTATTAATCTAATACTACTCCTAAATGTACGCATTTTTATTATAAAACTGATTTGATAGTGAAATATTAAAACAGGCATTGAAGAGTACCTGGATCAGGACAACTAAATTTTGTTCATTCAATAAAGTTGGCTTGCACATCCAGTGTCCAGCAGGCTGAGAAATTAGAGTCCAAACAAAATAAAATAAAAATAAATGTATTACATATTAATTGTTTTTATTATTATATTTGATGTTGGTTTTAAGTTTTATAAAGAATGATACACTGATTCAAAATCAAACAGAAATAGATTTATTGATTTACTTATTTACATTTTATATTTAATTTTATTTTATGTGCTGCATATACTTTGTGGGCTGAGAATGCACGAGCAGTGCATAATTGTGCTTAGAGGGAACATTGTCCTTCACATTGCTGAACTTTTTTTCAAAACTATTTTCTCCATTAGACAAAAACAGAAGAAACGGAAGTCTCAAGTTCACATCCAGGTTTACTTTTAAACCTAAAAGCAGACTGTTGAACTGAGCTTTTTTAAATGAAACAATGTTAATCAGAATATAAGGTTTAAACTTTGTTGTTTTTTTTTACCTTGAGCTCCTCTGTCATGTTCTCAAAGCGGTATAGGAGTTTATAAGGTGGTGGAAGGGGTGTAGTCAGAGTGACGTCGGTGATGATCCGATAGAGACGGTCCATGTCACTTATTAGCAAACCTGAGCACTCATCATCACAGGCTAGAGGAAACAAACAAACAAAAACACAGGTTTGAAATAGTTTGTGTGTAATGAGGCTCCCTAAACTCCACTGACAGCTTGTTCTTGTTTGCCAAGTTTCAGTGTAAGCAGTTTTTGTAGCTGGATTTCTTCGGTGTCAACTAATAAACATAACATGTGACTTTGCTTAGCATATTTTAGGGTTTTTTTGTGTTATTCTAGCATCAGTTAGACACAGCTGCTGATGCATGAAAGCAGCATAAGGAAGAAGATGTCCCCTTTTATCAACATACACTGTAGGAAAATAAACATCCATTGTACACGCCCACACTTGGGAATTCACTAAGACATACAGTACAGTACGTTTACTTTTTTTGTGAATTCAAACTGTTTATAGTCAATCAGTTTATAACAAAACCAAAACAAAAATGTCCAAGCATTCAGATAATTCCATGCATAATTTGCACAAAACCATTTGTGACATCACCTGCTGATCATGGCGCCTTTCAACACAGAAAACATGCCTTGTCCTGCAGATACTGAAGCTCCCTTTGCAATTTTCTGAATGTCCGCTTATGAAACAATACTTTGCAATGATGATGCTTCTCTGCACGTCGTAACATTACAAAGGTGTGGTATAAAAAAGGACCTAATAATACTTTATAAAACCGAAAAAAAACAAAATGTGATTTGGATCCATTAGTAAAACTAATTAGACTTAAATTTTGCTTCCAAAAATGTAAAAGGTGCTTTTAAAGAATTGCTTAATTATTTTCTATACACTTGCACTCTTTACATCCACTACTATTTACCCCAATATCATCTTGAACCATTAATACTTATTTTTATCATATAAAGAGAATTATCTGTGTGCGAATGAGGAAACGCATAAAGATATATTGTTTTACATTTTTAATTTCTGTATAAAGGGATTAATCAAGAATACTTAGGTGCTTCTCACTATCATCACATTTTTTCTCTGTGGTGGTCTTCAAGTTGTGCTTCAGTAAGCATCTGTATTTATATTGCAACAATATAGCTATTCATATATTTCAAATGAGAGCAAATAGAAACATACAAGAAAATACCAAAACGAATTAAAACATACATAAATCAATTACATTTAAGCTGATGTATTAAGCAATATACCGAGTATGTGATACCTCCTTTATATTACCCACTGAGGGTAATCTATTAAGGTCCAAGTGCCCTTCTAGACATGAGCTGGGGGATACTCATATGTTACATCTGCATCTAATGGATTAATAATCGTATTGTGAGCATATTTTCATAGATCGATGTAGGCAAGTTTAATAATACAACAAACTGTGTGACATGACTTGTTAAATTTAAGTTGAATTTCTGCAGTGGGAGTCTGAGAAGTGGTTTGCTGTCCCTGGCAAAACAATATAAGTCAGAGCTTAAAAAAAAAAAAAGGGATGGCATCACTTTTGAACTAGGCACCCATTTGATTGCCATACAGTCATCAAACCAAGAGCTTTGATTATAGCTTTGGACACAAATGAAAGAAGTTTGGTGCTGGGTTGGCACTGCAGCGCTTCAGTTATACGATGGCAACTTTAATGTTGAAACATGCAGATCATGCGAGAGCGAGAAATTTCCTCACCAACCTGGCAGCAGCGATTTCACGTTGGCTTCTGTCTTACAACCTTTTCATCCATGTTCTCATCACCACACACTTTCTTTCAACCAAGTTAATGGTACTAAATTGGCACAGTGATTATACTCATATTAAGTTTAAATTAGCTCCAAATGACACTGAAATCATTTTCTGAACACTTGAATCCGACTTCTGCCATGATTATGTCTCCCATGGCAACTAAAGGAAAAGCCTCTGAACTGGATTTCATTGTGAACATACAGCAAAGATTACAACACCAGGTGATATTTCATGTGTATTTGTTCAGATGTTCTGCGGTCGGAGGCCAATCTATACAATGATCTTGATTTATAATACTATTTAAAAAGGGTCAGTAGGTTCACACCAACTAGTTGTGAGAAAGAAATTAAACAAATGCAAAACAAATACCACTTTTTAAAAATTGAAAAAAGGTTAAAAACTTTTAGAGAAAACCTTTGAGATTCAGAAAATATCCACTTTAAAGCCTTACTGCATTTAGTTATTCATGTTTCTAACATATAATGCAAAGCAAAAACACATCAGAGACAATAACCCACTGTACAGACAGACGCTGGCTGTTGGTGCTGCAGTTACCTTTCGTTTCTGCTGATTTGTCTGGTTTAGATGAGTCTGCCTTGGCAGAAACTGCAGCTTTATTTATTGTAAAGTTGCAATAAACTAATCGCAGTCTTTGAGGGGTTGTAATTATCTGGCTTACAAAACTCAGCTGATGTAGCAAGTCTTCTTTATCTTCCTCAAAGGTTTAAAATAAAAGGTTAAAATTAGAAAAGTGCCAAACACAGAAAATGAGCCATTCGAAAGGAAATCGTCTGAGTAACAGAACAACAGTGCTATGCAATGATTTCATAACCATGCCAGGTAATATCTACTACTCCAACTACAACTATATTACAACAACTACTCTAACTAATACTACAACTACTGCTACTACTAGTGAAAAAACTACAACTTTTTGTATCAAAGCTGTCAGGACACACATATAGCCTCAACTGACGTCACATCCATAAGACTGCGCAAGAGGTTTACCTCCCTGAATTGCAATGTTATGTTGCACACAGCCTATTCAAAGCAATAGAGAGATATGGTGGGCTCCATGCTTTTGGTGTTTAATGCTTCAATAGCATTAAAAACTGGACATGTATGTGTACAGTTTTTTAAGGGTTGAACAAATACATATTATTAGTGCCTGATATGTTTAACTATCCATGTAACTCGGTTTTCAATATTAATCCCTTTCTCTCAAGATAAAAATCTTAGGCCATTCATTGGGAATTAAATCCAGTCAATTGGTCTGGTCATGGACTGTGATATGTCTGGTTAGTGTTTTATATGATTTACAGTTTATTCTTCAAGTTTATTTGCTGAATAAATTGCAGTAATTACAGTCTGTGTTTAAATCTTACTGTCTTGCATGTCTGTTTAAAAAAAGTCAGCCTTAAAAAGGAGATCTACTTTCTTAATGGTATCTGTCTACATAAATAATACTACAGTCAAAAACAATAAAAACGTTCAAATTAATGGTTTGCATAACTGTTAGCAGTCCTTCTGATAACTTTGTTACCCTCTTGAAAAATGTGTGGAGAAGTGCTCCATGATGCATCCATACCTAGAGGTATTATTCTATCCCTTTACCTTACTACTACCTCAAGTGTGATCTCAAAAATCTACTAAGAATTCAATACAGGAAGATTCCCATATTCCAGCCTTCAATTCATTAGATATTTTCTCAACACATTTTTCATATTTTTTTTAAAAAATACATTGTATTGGTGTATTACATAAACCTCAAACAAACTAATGGCTGTGGGTGTAATAAGACAGAAGGTCAACACTTAGTGCTATTAGCATTATTTTGGGGGACTCCATTTGCTATAAAAAACTAAGAACATGAAAACAGTCAGCAAAACATAAACATTAAGTAATGTGTTAGTCTTACAGATTATCCCAGAAGCTCCACACACATGCCTATCCATGCACTGGTCACACGAAATTCCAGAAGCCCCATCCCTGCAGTGGCACTGGCCCGTGACAGGGTTACATGGTCCAGGTAATGACCCCCATGAGGAACACTTACACTCCTCACAGTGACCACCTGGCATCCTTGGGTTACCATGATAACCAGTAGCACACCTAGAGGAAAAGATAATGAAAATAGCATAGGAATCAATCTGTCATTAGAAATAAATGAAATATAATGCTCCTTAATTTATATTGAAGAACCTTGTAGATGGACAAAAACTTGTGCAAGTTTGAAGAAAAACATAATCTGGATTAATCTTAATGTGACCCAGAATCCTAATGTGTCCGTCAGATAATTTCATTGGAAAAAAAACCTAAAAGACAAATATGAAACTCATAATAATATTTATACCACCAGGTAGAAAGTGAAGATTAGATTTGTAGATAAATAGCGTTTTCCGTTTTACAGGGAAAGTATGGTTCGAAATATAAGTTTTTGTTTGACTTTATCCTTTTCAGGTCAACTTGGAATTAACACACATTTTTTTGAGCTCTATGGAATAAGTTGTTTGCATCCGAGGTCATCCTTATTCAGACAATTGTACGACCATATACATTTCTTTTCTTGCGTCTCACCTTTCACAGTATCTCCCCTCATATCCCTCAGGACAGGCTGTACAATGGAAATCATCAAATCCTTCTGCCACACATGTAGGACTAAAACTAGATAAGAAAAGTACATTGAAGTTTAAAGAATGATTAATTTTAACTGTACAAATCAAATGCAAAAATTAATTTATAAAAAAATGAGTTACTGATGCATTCGTCATTAAAAGTAGGGTTAAAAGCAGTACAGAAGGAAAAAAAAAAATATTACTTATTCTCAGGGTTGGTAAGGGGGCAGGCACAAGGTTTACAGTCGTCTGGAGACCCACGGACGACGCCATAGAATCCTGGAGCGCAGCGTTCACAGTGATCCCCCGCTGTGTTGTCTTGGCAGTTCTACCAACATGAATGCACAATATTTGTTATCATTCTGAAGACCATCTATCTCTACCTTTTCAAAATTCTCACACAAACTTTCCACTTAAAATTCCCATCTTCCACCCAGCATGAGTTTTGTTTGTGTGGTTTGTTTTATGCTGATGTAGTAAATGTACCTGGAGAAAAAAAAAGAAAACCATTCCTTTCAGTAGACTTCATCGAAAGAAGGTAAAGAGTAATTAAAAAAGAGGCAATTTGGTTACCTTGATGGGGTTTTTTTTCTACCAACACAATAAGATAGAAAAAGCAATCATGAAGAGAGAAAAGTTTTAGGAATTATTCTAAGTTTTCAATCCCTTTGATTTTCAGTATAGAGAATTCAAAGATTTCAGCCAATTTAAAAATGAGTTCCTTGATAAATTATTTATTTTTTCCTTTGTAGTGTAGTTTGCCCCACAGCACCTGCTCCCATTTCCCTAAAACCCGTTGTTCTCAGTTCTTCCCAATGCATGGTAATGTCCAACCTCATGTGGCAAGATTGTGAAGGCAGTAGAAAGAATTGATGCTATTGACCGGCCTCCATGTTCCCCTGACATACATCTAATAGGACATCCCCAGGACGACATGTTCAGATCCATTAGATGCCTTCAGGTTGCACCTCAGACTATCCGGAAGCCCAGTGATTCTTGGTTCCGGATTCAAGATTAGATACCACCAAACACCATCCCTCATCTCATAAGAAGCATGTACAGATTGTTTAACTCATAAATAGAAGCATTTGGGGAATCATACAAACTACTGGATATAATTCAGAGTTGCTGCAATGACATTTTAGCAAATTGGACATACCTGCTGGATCGTTTTTTCACTTTCACTGCAACTTCATATTAAACTCTCTGACTGCTTTTCACTGAAGTCTTTTGGCAACAATTTGACAGAATGATAATTTCAATTACATTCAAATCTTTTTTACATCTAGTTAAAAATTTCTCTCGATAAAAAAGGAGGGAGAAAACAGAAACTCACTGAATTGTTATATGCAGATTCACGCATCTAAAAGATAACTAGGAAGTACCCCATGTGACTAACAGGTTTTTTTAAATGCTCAGGACCTCTACAATGCTGGAAGACAAAAGATTGGTCCTTTCTTCTTACATTCTCACCTATTTTATTTTGCCTTTTCCACAGTTCAACTTTTATGTAGCCGGGTAGTTTTCAGATGCATGATGAGGTGTAGTAAGACTGTGTGCACCGAAGCAATCAACTTGTTTGTGAACAGATATAATTTTACACACTGGTGTTTAACTTCCCTCTTCAAAAAAACCAAAACATAATAGAGAAATATAGCTATTATAAGGTGTTATTGGAAAGATAGGAACGATACAACATTGTACAGGCACATTTTTCTAAAGCTAAATTTGAACTTTATTTATAAGCATTCCAAATAAAGTCTACCGTTACTCTTATAGAAACTATTGCAATAATATAAAAATATACTAACATTTCCGACATGTGTACCAGATAATTATAAAAAGAAACAGAAGCAAATACTCAGTAATGTTAACAACTAATAACCCCCCCATTATTCATACATGGCCAAGACAAGATTATAGTGCCTTCCCTGTACTGTTCATATCCCAAAGGTCCCTTTTAATGTGCTCCATTTGTTTGTGAAAATAGGAACTTTAGTTGGTACAATAGAAAGTTTTTTTCTTAACGAGGCAAGTCATTTCCATTACCTTCCTCAATTTCTCGTTACTGCTAATTACCACAGAAACAAACTCGTTTAGCGTTTTCAATTTAGTCTGCTCCGTTAGAAGATGCTAATGATGCCGTTATGGAAAACGAGGTAGAAATGGGCAAGGAAAAAAATGGCTAGCAGGCAAAGAGAGACAAAAATTAAACAAGAGGGAGGAGAGACACAGAGAGGGAGAAACAAATTTGTACCATGTCGAGAAATTAGGTACATGTGAGACAGAATGAGGCACAAGGTAAATAGGAATTGTGAGTTGGAAGAGAAAGAGGAAAAAGAACACCCAAGGAGAAAACTAAGGAGAAATTGGAACCTTTAACAGGAATATAATGGAGATGCCATAAAGCAAAATTAAAAAAAGGGAAACTGGACAAAAACAATGCAGGTGTATGAAAGAAAAAAATTAAAAAGCAGCGAAAAAGAATTTAAGTTTGTCAAATGTGGATCTTTTCCAGTGAAGAGTAAACATTTCAATAACATTTGTCGGAGAAAAAGCCCAAAGCTTAACTTAATTAATTATAGGAGAAAAGACACCTGTTGGATTTATCGATTAATATGCAAGGTTACAAGTTAAATGATACAAGAGGACTTGTGAATGTGCCCAGTTTGAGGTAAACATGATTGTTGTTTTTTTTTACATGAGGCTGTATTATGTTAGTGTTTTTTTAGATTTACAGAGAAAGGATAAAATAATGTTTGTAAAAACAGTACAGTTTTTACCTTGATTTAAAAGGGTGTTTTCACTATAAGTAGTTTAAATTTTAAGCAATAACCCATTTATAGTGGCTTATGTGTTACATGTTGATAACCTTGCAAACTAGTTTAGCTTAAAGAGTCGTAAAATTTTGATTTAGCTTTTTCTGAGATTGACATTATTAGGGTGACATTTAAGACAGGCAGGTAAACATACAATATTGGAGTTTATGCTAAGTTCTTAGGCAACTGCTGCTTGTGTGCGTAGATATAAATCCCTATTCTACTGTTCATTGCTGATTCTGCGATACCGGTCGGTTGCACTTCATCCTCTGTGGCCAGAAAGCCACATTTATTCCCCATTTTTCAAATAAGGAAAAAAAACTGTTTCACCTGCTCCATTGATGAGGTGTTTTATACTTTGTTTTCCCCCGCTGTCCTCTGCATCATAACAAACATGGGATGACTTGATAACAGTGCTCGTGTAGGTAAAGCAACAAGCTATGATAACATAAGGTTACATCCGTAATAATGGTCATAGATTTTTTTTTTCAAATGATATTTGGGGAGCTTTTGAAATACACATGTTACACAGAAAATACACCAAAATCAAACTCCAGTGTTATTCTTGGGTATCCAGTTGTGTACTGCAATGAATAAACTTTAAAGTACAGTAGTAATATAGTTTACAAGTCGGGTATAAAAGAAAAAAGAAAAGCTACACAAAATATGAGTGAGTTAGCCAGGTGGTAGTTAATTATTGGCAGGCTAATTGGAGTGTCTGACACCCCTCTTCATGCACATTCACTCTCCCTTTCTCATTACACTCTTTTCTCTGAAAACTTCTCAACATATGGCTCTGTGATGGGCTCTAGCAGCAGAGTACTCTCACATGTGCATACTCATTTACCTGGCATATGGAAGTCTCAGGGTCACAAGTGGAGGAATGCCCATTGCACCGACACTGGACACAGCTGCCCATGCCTGCAGCTGTGGGCACTCTGGATGCTGGAACGGAAACCAGCGGCCCATGGCGGAGACGATAAAAACCTGCAGCACATTCCTGCGCAGAGATCGGAGAACAAACAAACAACAATAAAACAAAGCAGAGAATCTAAAAACGCTTAACAAAACCAGCGCACGATAAAGCTGATATTTGAATGCACATCTAAACAGATGCGGTTAATTTCCTAGATTACAGTTGACTGCTTACACACACACACCCACACACACACCCCACACACACACACACACACTTAAGACATATTCACTCTAGTGACTTTTGGACACAGACATACAGATCTGTGCATGTTTATACGCACACAGGCTTGCAAGGTAACTCTCTATCCCTCCCTCTCCTGTTCAGTAATAATTAATGGAGTCCATTTAAAGAGCCATCTGTTCCTTCTGCAAGCACTAAATGCCCGTTTAAAATACTTTATTAGCAACGACGGCAGCTACAAATAGCACAGCCATCTGTCTGGCAAGCCTTGTACGACCTGAGCGTTTAAGGTTAGCTTCAGTTTGCTTGTTGGCATCTCTGGCTTCATCTTAACAGTATCCTTACTTACTGAATTATATAGACCAGTATTTTTCCAACAACATAATTCACCACTGGTCTGAAAAGAAATGAGGTAAAACATAACGGGGAAAAAAAATCTGGTCTGTGCGATCAGCACTAAATCCTGAAGAACTTTCAGGAACTACAACCCACAGTTAAGCCAATGTGTTGAGTCTGTATCAGAAACAGTCTCCATAGAAACATCATTAAATTAAAGATTAAGTCATTGCTAAAATGATTTTTGTGGCTTAAGAAAAGAAGCTTTTCTGCTTGAAAAAAAAAGTAATGAGTGAGCAAAGGACATATTTAGCAGATTAAACCCCGTGAGGTTAAATTAGAGACAGTGCCTTGAATTATGTTAATGGTTTAATCACAAATCGTTGTTTAAAACTCTACCACATGCAACAATGTCCCAATTACACACACACAAAAAAAAAATCTAAAACATTTCTAGTAAATGACAAAACCAAAGAGAGACTTAAAAAAATAAAACAAACACGTTTGCAGAGACTGACTTTAAATGTGTGCATACCTCACAAGAAAGCCCCGAGTATCCGGTTGGACAATCACATTTTTCTATTTGATGGGCTTTTTCGTTTCGTTCTGTGGGAGTTCCCTCCTCTGCTACCGTTAAGCTGATTTCTGAAATACTACAAGAGAAGCAATATTTGAGGCATAGTAAATATGCATTTTCAATTTTGTTTTTGATAATTTTTACATGTAAATCTAAATGAGACAATTTGCAGAAAAATGTGATTTTATGCTTAAAGAAAAAAGGTAATGGAAGACAAGTTACATTTTTTTTGTTGGAACTCGTGTAATTTCACAATTATCAATGAATTATCCTTTAGAAATATTGATGAAACAAGGTGTTAATGTTTTACCGGCTATGTCTCATCAGACTGCCATGTGATGCCTTAATGAGGATGTAGTCCACGTAGAACAAAACATCCATGAAGTCCTCGCGAGTCATTGACCGGCCATCTTCATACTTCCATTCATGCTTCACACAGAAAGATGCAAACAAATTGATCTCTGCAGTCTTGAAGTACTACTTACATTACACGATTCAAGGTTTAAATACGCAGTACTTTTTGAAGCTCTTTAAAAAAGCCCCACTACCATCTTCTCTTTACCTCGGTCATGTCGATCTCCTGACGGGTGAGCTGACCGATCTGAAGTCCTGGGATGTGCCGTGTTATTATAATGTTGTGATTCGGACCACCTTTAATAATGACTTGAGGCTCATAGGATGATGGACCAGTTTCATCTCTAGCCTCGTAATAAACAGCATATTTCAACTGCCCCCCATAGGCTGTGATCTAAAAAAAAAAAAAAAAAACATTTTCCTAGTTAAAAAGGTCAAAAAGAAATTTTTTAAAGCCTTATGATCGGAAGAATAAATCATTTTGTTAAATTCTAGAAACAACATGAACAGCTGAAGCCATCAAGCTCCGCTTGACGTTTTTCTAAGCCTGAAGTGAGCATGTGATGTCCGGCTCGACCAGATGGAGCAGAATGGAAGAGAAAACTAGAGTTAAATGGTAAATGGTGGGTACTTTTATAGCGCTTCACACTACATTCATTCATTCATTCATTCATTCATTCATTCATTCATTCATTCATTCATTCATCCATCCATCCATCCATCCATACACTGAAACATTGATGGTCGCAAGCTACATCGTAGCCACAGCTATGCTGGGGCTCACTGATGGAAGCGAGTTTCTCCATATTTTGATGGTGAAGGATAAAGAGTGGGTCCGTGGACGGTGACATTCAGAGTAGTTATGGAGAGTGAATTAATTAAACATAACAGAGTTTCTCCTTTGGGCAGCCTTGAGCGGAGCAAACATGGATGATGTGGAATCTGGAGGTTATACTGTTGAATCATAAACACTAACAGTACTTACTGTACCATTCTCTAATGAATAGGCAGCAGGATTTTATTTTTTAGGCATTTTTTTCCTTTAAAGTTTTTCTTTTTGTCCACACAACCTTGCTTACACACCATTAGCCAATATGGCTTCGAATTATCTTACATGAAAATATACAATCATTAGCTTCGAGCTGTCAGAAAGTAACTGCAGCTGTACGAGATGAAAAAAGAAAAAAAAGAGATTTCTTTAGATACTATAAAAGGTTGTTGGAGAGAAACTTCAGTTGGGAAAAAATATCAGTAAATACCAATAAACTGTGCCTATAAATATTAGTGCCGAGTGAGATTATAGGGATCCAAACACTACCGTAATGCGAGCCATGTAATGATAATCAAATATACGAAATTATTTTATTCACAAGTGTAAACACCTCCGCATAACACTGAAATCACATGGTGTTGAATGTGCTGGTTTCCAAAGGACACAATCAAATGGTCCTTACCATAGAGCCTGTAAACTGCTCTGGTAATTTCCAGTAGAATGGTTCAGACAGAGTCCCTGATACCAATTCTGCATGAACAAGGATCTCAGGGTGCTGGAAGCTGACTCCTGTCCTCTTCTCCACAGTATTGGATTTATCAACCAGGGGAAGCACAGTCTGCTCTGGCCTTAGTGTCAACTGTAGCACAAGAAAATAAAACAGTATAGTCATTAAATATCAATGCATTTCAAACGTTATATTTCAGCTGTGAGAGAATTTATTGAGAACACTCTCACAGTTTTAAATCATGTAAAATAATCCCAACACTGGCCTAAAAAACAACTACAAAAAAACAGTCAAATATCCCCAAAACACATTCAGCAGTGAAATTTTTGTTTGTTTCCTTTTTCTTCTTTTAACTTCAAATTAAATGTGTCTGAAAAGGGCTAAGCCTCCACAACCATAAAACAGTGAGGATGACAAATTGGAGTCTCTTAACTCGGCTCCTCCCCGTTTCAACAAGAAAAGCTGATTTGAGAACTGAGAGCCATGGTGCTGTAATCCTTTTCATGCTCAAATCTTTCCTTTTAAAACTTAACTGAAAATAATTTTTCAGTCATGTCTTACCCCTCTTCCTCCAGCCCATTTAATGTCAGAGTACTTTCAAAATAAAGACAATCAATTGCACTTTTAATACAAAATGAACTTGAAAGTTCTTTAGAAGGAAGAGCATTTTAAAGAGCTGTTTAAAAGGTATATTTATTACTCATATATTTTTGAACCAAATGGTAAAAAAAAAACAAAAAAAAACAAAAAAAAAAAAAAAAAACTTAAACGTACAGAGTCATTTTACTTTCTTGCCCTTTAATACACAACCATCATTTGAGTTGTTTCTACAGAAAACACATCTTTTTCAGTCAATTTTTTTTGAATTTCATATATTGATAGTTCAATACTGCCTGAATAAAATCAAAGTTTCATATTGGCTGTGGGTTGTGGTTGAGTGGACCAAACCTCTGTTGCCATCTCGCTGCTCATGTACGTATGTGATTAAGATAAATAATAAAAAGGAGAAATTAAAGCCAAAACCTGTTTAAAGAAATAAAAGTAAACATCAGGACATGCAATGTCCTGTAAAACTTTTAAAATTTAACTTCATTTATTTGACACCGTATGTTGCAGGGAAATGGTGTCCTGTATCTAAAGTGTGACTGTATTGACAGACAAACAGCAAATTGGAAGAAATAAAATACCGTCGCTGTTGAGCAAAACCTCTCATCTTGTTCTTTTTTTACTTCAGAAAATGTAAAAAAAAAAAGAAAACACTGCGGATCACTCTTCGCATCCATCTGGGGTTTCATTGCCACATTTAATAGGAAACGTAGCAAAATGACTCCCCCAGCTCTATGTATAAAACCAGGACCCCAAAGATGCAATGTTATTTCCCTTTCATGCCAGGCACATAGTAACCTGCGGTGATTTCTCATTTTGATTAAAAACATTGACATCTTTATGGGTTCAGACTAGAACAACCGCAAAGGAGATTATTTTCTCTTACCAGCTGACAGTTACAGAAAGTAGAAACTTTGCTTTTATGCAACTTATAGCTTTAAAGATGGCGACTGTTTTGTCAAATATATATTTGTGAACAGAGAAGAAATAGGCTGATGGGCTTTTTAATTTTCATGTTTGAATGTGCTATTATGTAATATGTAAAACATTTTAGAGGATCTCTCCCTTGAATCTCACAGACAGGTCTTCCATTTTATTGAGGTTAAATGAGGTGGCTTGAGAAAACCACTGAGACCATCCAGTACAGTGTGTGTTGGCTGCATATTTGCTGCCTCTGCTGATGCGATATTGACTTTTTTGGTTGGCAAGCCAGAGACACATCAGAAGGAGGAGTGTTGTTTGGGAACCCCTGACATTGACAAGAATGCACCATCTGTAGAGCTAATTGATCGCTGGTTCCCAAGATTACGGGGATTTTTTTTTCTTTTTTTTGTCCACTGTATCTGCTTTATTCCTGTCATCCTGAAGAAAAACAGACTGCTTTCCATTTCAATGTGGAAAAGTTTGACACCATTGCTGTCCCCCATTGCTGAGAGTAAGAAAGCCCTTCCAGAGTTTACAGTTTGAGCACCTGCAGTGAGATAAGGCTGTGGATGACCCCCTGAGGAATGACCCCTGAAACCTGTTAAAATATGCTGTCCTACAATTTCCCAGGCTTCAGAGATATGATGGGTTCCTACTGAAAGAGAGGGAGAGGCTGAAGCAGTCTGCCAAACCAGGTGGGTTCATTCATATTACTGAGTACACTGGGATTCAAGGTCATGGGATTGTTTGCCTATTTTTCTGTTCTTCATACTTTGAGAGGTGAATAGATGAGGAGAAAAGATGCACATACTTTTTCATATAATGTTAACAGAAAAATATGGCGAGTTGATTGGTCAGTAGCCATTTAGTCATTGTTTTTGCCAAGGCCCTTTTAAACTCTAATTAGCAGGAGTATGTGATTTTGTTAGGCACGTCTTTTTATCAGTAAATACTTTGATTATATTTTAGTTAAAGCTTTATACTTTGAGTAAAGCAGTTCTTTCAAATGACATTTCAGAAGATGAGTGATCATTCAAAAGAAAGAATTCACATATATAATTATTTATGGAACACACATGACAAATTTCACTATTTGACTAAATTATAATGGGATTTAAAAGCCCTAATTCATTCGACATGTCTTGAGCTGCATTTCGTGGAGCCCCTCCATTTACTAGAGGCTACTATGCTGTTTATCCGATTAATGCCGTCCTTTAGATATAAAGCCATACCTTGGTAAGTTTGTATTTATCCCATATTCATTCCATTTTCAGTTCAAGTACTAAATCGGGACAAACTGTGTTCAACCATCCACAACCTCACTGACTCTGCTGTGTTACTTAATCCCAATAAAGCTGTTTAATTACTAGTGTTTTATAAAAAAAAAAAAAAAAAAGGCTAAATTTATTACACTTAAGACTAAAAATTTGAGTGAATTCCAAAATCAGTTCTGTTAGATTTCATTAAAGTGTGAGTAAATATGAAATATACAGGTGCTGGTCATAAAATTAGAATACCATGAAAAAGTAGATTTATTTCAGTAATTCCATTTAAAAAGTG
>JAUZNJ010068431.1:0-26184 GCA_034780135.1 Jordanella pulchra
TTTGGTCACATTTTCAGCAGACCCATAATAAATTTATGAAAGAACCAAACTTTATGAATGTTTTTTGAGACAAACAAGTCTGTGTTTCGATCACTCTGTCACAGAAAAGTAAGAACTTATTGGAAACTCAAGACAGCCATGACATTATGTGTTTTACAAGTGTGTGCACTTTTGACCACAACTGTTGCTGTAATGCTGAAGCTTTACTATGCATTGTAATTTGGATCCATATTTTTTAAAAAGATTCCCATTATATGGATATGATCCAGTGTAGATCAAGTCGTGAATTAAACGCATACAGCCAGATTAGCAAAAGAACTGGAGCTGTAAATGATATTGACAACTTATACTGATCAGCTCCGTTTTACAAAGACTCCAACTTTCTTGGCATTTCGTTTGTTTTTAATAAACGTTTCAAATTGTTTGATTTTTCCTTCAGTTCATAATTTATAGATCATAATTTATAGACTTCAGTCCTGAAATTCTATGGTTTTCACAGTTGAACCTGGAAAATTCACAAACTAAGGAAATGAAAAGTTGATCGACAAACAGATGGATCATGGGTGAGATGATGATCAACACACCCAGGAATAGATTGGGTCAGGTTGAAAATAGACATTACATTTAGGAAATACCATTTTCTCCAGACATATTTCGACTCTGATTTAACAATCTCAGCTGCTTAGAAATTGGGAAAAAAAAAAAAAAAAACCCACACAAAGGATAAACTTAACCTTGAAATATTTTACTCATGTTCTTAAGAGTTAAAATAACTTATCCACTCCATAGACATTCATCTTTCCTTTCATCCCGTCTACTCTTATTAAAACAAACAAAGGCAAACTGCACTCAAATTTTATTCAACAACTCTTACGAGACTTCCGACAAAAAGTACTTTTAACTTAAAAACATTTGAAAAACTGGAACACAAAACCCTGATTTTTAACCAAAGCACAGTTTCAGGGTTACCCTGCCTCCTCCTTCATTTTGTATTCCACATATAGATTCTGGCTCATTCGTCTCTGATGAGCTTCATCCAGGAACTCAGGGGTGCTCAGCAGCCAGGCCAGGGAGCTTCCTCCCTCCTTTTTTCCCAGGTTTTTCCAGGTCCTGGCTCGCAGAGAGATGTGCTTATTTCTGCTTGAAGGCTGCTGGAACTGCTCCCCACCAGAGCTGGAGTTCTCCACCTTCTCCACCTCTCTGTGTCTCCTGGACTTTGAGGCCTTCTGGACATTACTGTAGCTCTTCTGCTTGATGGAAGACAGGAGCCTGGCTCTGCTGCTGCAGTCATCTTCAGGAGTTTCATCGATTTCATCATCTCTGGCTTTTTCCTCTTTGGGTAAAACCTTCTGTTGCCACGTAATGAACTCAGACATCCATTTGTTTAGGCAGGGAGTGAGGTCTGGATGAATCATATTGACCTTAACGTTGACCTCCACACAGGCCTTCTTCTGTTTCTCATAGAGGCTCTGGATTTCACCCATTTCATCCAGGATGTCTGTGGATTGAAGCTCCTGCAGGGCAACTGCCTTCCCCAGGAACTGCTTGTCCAAGCTCGTCTTTTGTGTTTGCTGCTTCTGGAAGCGTAGCAAATGAGGCATAGCCGTGTAGTGGAAAGCTTTGCTGACAGCAAGCTTGTGATAGATGTAAACCACATCATGATGCTCTGCCTCTGTAGATTCCTTGAGGAAGCTCTGAACATGACCCCAGTCCTTCAGAGCCAGTCTGATCTTCAGGGGCACACAGGCCCGCTGCGTGTGGTAGAAAGCAAACATCAGGTACAAGCCTCCCACTCTGATCTGGTAGCTGTATGGAGGTAGAAAGTACTTCACAGCTGTAGCCAGAGCCACATGGCAGAGCCGCTTCATTTCACAGCTGCTGCTCATGCCAACGAAGATGTCCGAAAACCTCATGTCCCTCCAGATGGCCGAGAAGACCCCATACCTGACGGAGTCCATTCGCTGGAAGCGAGACAACAGCTCCTCCACATCTTCAGTCAGAGGTTCAAAGAAGAAGTCTGTGTAAAAAGACGGTTGGTACGGCATTGTCTCTACAGAAAGCTGCAGCTCCTGCTGTCAGCCTTAATAAGCTAAGAACAGGTGTTTCTTATTAGTAACCAATTAGAAGACAATATCGCCACCTGGCGGTCGGATTATTTGAATTCCATTTCACGCATGCAGAAACTATGGCAGGCCGTTTTGACATTTAGTTTTACTGTACATTTCCGATATCTCAAACATTCTTCCACTGAAAAATGAAAAATTCAGATTCTCTTGAATGTCATTCTCACGAGTACGAATGACGTCACTTTTCCATTTCATGTGTATTTGATTTTTACTGGCTAAGATCCTGGATAACAAACTGAATTCTGACGAGGATGAAGTTTAAGTGTAATAGTCTTTAATTTTAACAGTAAAATAAGACGATCTACCATTTGAATTAGTATTTTGTCCTTTAAGATATATATTATGCACTTGCAATAAGGTAACGGGGTTGTGTTTTTACCATTTAAATGTAAATCATATTCTACAGGCAAATTGTCTTAACCGCTCAAGGTGAAGTTATTATAAAGGGAAAATACACTTATTTCAAGAAAATTTAGCTCTATAATTAGGCCACATCATATATATTATCCAGCTCTGCATTTTTTTATTCGCTGATGACAACTATGGATCACTTTACCTGCAGCAGGCCTGCTGGAATCCAAGGGGACACTGGTTGGATTTGTTATTTCATCAAAAGAACATGTCAATTGCAGCTCCTTGGCTTTGTTTTTATAATAAATCTGGAATATTTGGGTTTGTCTTAAAGTTTTAATGTCAACATTTTATATATGTTTATGCATGAGAGAGATAGAGAGTAGATGAAGGGATGACACATCTGGTCTGGAGGTGTACAGTACACATCTAAGGGGATTTAGCAAGAATGTTGTGTTGGTTATGTCAAACTTACATTAAGCATTTATATCATACGTTGCACCTCTTGCCTCCATCAGTAGTTTTCATTGACTGTTTTCAGATCAAGTGATTTTTATTTTTGTTTCTTTAACAGGGCGACCATGGCATTCACAGCTCCTATTTATTCCACAGCAGTCAGTAAGCAGAACCTCGATCCGTGAAACTTTTAAAGTTTTTCTCCTTTGTCTTCATTGCCATTTCTGTAAATGAACACCTGTGTTTTCCAATTGAATTAAGAGTTAAATGAATCAGACAAAAAAGATTTGTCTGGCAAAAAAAAAAAATAAAACATATCTGGAAACAAGGAAGACTCATCTTTGAGATTTATTTAAACTTAAAAAAATGGGAAACCTGTGGCCAAAATAGATTTTTTTTTCCATCTTCAAGTGTAGCAGGACAATTGTTATCCAGGACGACACTCCTTTTAAAAACAAAACATGCTTCCCTGCAGTAGAATGAAATGAAGAGATACATAAAGAACCAAGGAGTGATGATTTCAAATACCCTGGAATAAAAACTAGTTTATTGAGGGAAAATAAAGCAAGATTTGCTGAGTACCTGGACTGTGTCGGTCTGAAGAGGGATGTTATGAAGAGCAGTAAAAAAAACAAAAAAAACACACACGATCTAAACAGGAAACATGAGTTTAATTGATGGTTAAGAGCCTTTTAATTTTTTTTTCCTCAAGCTGTAAAATACAGAACAACTCTCATACAGGGTTAGAAAAATACACCTTTCACCATTTATTGCACATTCAATGCAAATATATAGTTCAGCTGTGTTTGACGTACTCTGGTTCTGAGATAAATGAAAAATAAAAACCAAATTACTCAGACTGAGTGTCCTTCAGTTGTTCAATCTGAATTCATTAAAATATGAGACAGCTGCAGGACAGCAAAGAGTAGGTTGAACATCTGGATACATGACCAGAGGAGGGAAGAAAAAAAAAAATGAAATGAACCCTCCTGTCATCACTACTGCTTAAAAAGTTGCTCTTGAACATAACTACCGGCCTCCTTTGCCTCCCTTCTTCTTCTTCTGTGGTGCCTTTTTGCGTGTGGCCCCTGACGATGACGGTTTCTGCTGTCGCGGAGGGACCACGCCGCTGCCGCTGGGGGCAGCCGATGAGCCGGATGCAGAGCCCGGTCTTGGGGATGTTGGGGGGCTGCTGGCTGTTTTACTGGCATCCCTGAAAAAGACGACAGCACCACTCTGGTTGGATCAGAACGGCTGAATGCATCATGGTTATAAACCATCAGAGGTTCGTCATGGGAGGACAAACAATGAGAGGTTTGAGGTCTGAATTCTGGGCAGCGTTTGAACCTAGCCTGCACTGCTTCAGGGTTTAATTTTGACATAAAGCAGTGGACAGTTAGTCAGATTTCTAGTATAAAGTATCAGATGTTCGTCAGTTTAAATTGGTAGTTTTTTTATTTTAACGTCGCTTAGTTGTCCTATAGTAGTGGAATTGAGCCGCATTTTACCCACTGAAATGTTAAATGTTAGGGAGGAGGGGGTTGCACTCACCAAATGTGACACCCAAGCAGCACGAAAAACTCCTGAATGATCTTATTTTGAATGTCTTGATAATTGTGTTTAGTGTTAGAAGAATTAGACTGAGTGTAACTCCTTTAAAGGAAAAAGCTTTTGTCTGCTAACTCATCCATCTTCCCTACTTCTAATTCTTCATTTATTTACCAGATTTCTTCTTTAGGGCAGTGATTCTGTCAAAGTCTGCTTCTTTTTAGAAATGTGGCGTGAAATCCAACTGCTTCTACAGGCTTCAGAGATTTATCTCATCTGTTTTGAATTTCCTTAGTAAAAGAAACAGGCCATTAAGATTCCATAATGAACGTGATGTTCTCAGGTGGGTTCACTCACAGCTCGGCTGAAGCTCCTGCAGTCGCTCCCTGTGTTCCTTTTCCTATTTGCTCCTTCTTCTTTCCCTTCTTCTTGCCTCGGTAATAGGAGCGCTCCCTCATTGGAAGCCACCTCTCAGGGTCCGGCGTTGCTTTGGGGTCGTAGTTCTTTGGCAGTTTACCTAAAGATGAAGGTGATTGTAGGCGAGTTCTCATTGCAACATCAAGAGGAGAAGGAATGTCTACGGTGGGCTCTGGACACAATGTCAGCATACCTTTCTTTTTCTTCTTCTTCTTTTTCAACTCAACTTGGCTGGAGCAAAATTCAACATGAACTAATCAGTATTCAGCTGTTCCTATTAAATATGAGGATTTAAGTGTGAGAAGTTACCCTGGCTCCTTGGGGAGGTTTTCTCCGACCACTTTACCAGCTTTTTTCCTGATGTAAGTGGCGCCGTGGGAGTTCTCCAGCTCGTCCACGTCTACGTTGAAGGACATTGCGTCTGCAGACGGCAAGTGCTTGCTGAGACTGGAGAAAAATGCTAAAGAATCAACAGATTTGTGTCGCAGTGCTTTTCTTCCACTGAAGCTCAACAAGTTAAATCCACATAATCTGTGGACTGAAGTGGTTTTCTCAAAAACAGTAATCATTTGTGGAAAATACAGATGTGTAAAATGTTTTTGATTGTTTTTTTCTAACTTGTCAGAAGAAAAGAACAAATTATGTCAAGAAGAAATGATTTATTGTATACAGCTTTGAGGGAAAGTAAAACTGAGGCCAGTAAGTTCAGTTTCAAAGGATACGATTTGGCTTTATCCGTGTCCACCAGAGAATAAGCAGAGATCAGTTGAGCCAGAGTATGAACATCATTAGTGTTTTGTCTGTGTTAAAAGCAAAAAAATAGAAGCTTTATTTACTGCATATAAAACAACAAAAGAGAATCTAATAACTGTCTAGATATATAATAAACAAAATAGGACCATGAAAGTTACTTGTATAACAGAAGGACTTCTAATCATTAAGCAAATAGTTTCTGCAGGGATGCCACTCACTTCCACAGCTGCTCCAGATCACTGATGGCTTCTTTTTTCCGTCCGTGTTTCAGTTTGAAGTTTGCAGCTTCACGCACAAGAGCCAAATGTGCAGCAGATCCGGGCTGTGGAGGAAAAAAAAAAAAATCAAAAAAATAAAAATGCCATCAAAATGACAGAAAGACAACAAACCCTAAACTCAAACACCTTCCCAGCCATAACAATCTACAGCCTCCTTCTGTTATTGGCTACACTAATAAAAGAAACCTGCAAAAATATCCTCCCACAGAAGCATAATCTTACAAATAATGAACTATTTTACATAATGAACTGGTCACAGAATTATTGGTGCTTCTGTTGTTAATAAGTTATATTGGGAGTTCAGAAAATTTTAGTATCTAAACCTAAAAATAACAATGCATCAGACTGCATACAGTGAAGCAATTATATTCATTTTTAAATACCTTTATCTTTCTAATCACAGTTAATTTTGTATTTAAATTTTTAATTATTTAATGGGACATTTAATTACTTAATTGTGCATTTAGCAATTTAACGTTTAAATCATGCATTCGATGCATAAATAAATAAATGTAACTTCTACTTATTTCATGGTACATTTATTTTTCTCATGGGGAATTCATATTTATGCAATTCTGGCCTCCTATATGCATCAGAGATCAAGTCACAATGACAGTGGGAATCCTTCATATCTGATAGGATGAGCTGAAAGCAGATGTCTAAGGAATACTGAAAAATAATGCCATTTGAAACTAACAGAGAACACACACCTGTTCAGCTTGATAATACTCTATAGCTTGTTTGAAAACGTCGATTGCACCGTCGATATCTTCCTCATGGGAATACATGGTTACCAGAGCTGAAACCTAAAACACAAACTTTAAGTATAAAAACAAAAAAACTACCAGATCACTAGAATTTTAAAATGTATATAATAAGTGTATATAATAAAAAGTCCATGTTTTAAATTCATACCATTCCTGCTTTGTGCTTGAACTCTTCAATAGATCTGAGGACGTCACATGCTTTTGTAACATGACCTGCAGAGTAGGTTTCACTATAGGCATCAACTAAGCTACACAGTGAAGTACTATAAACACAAACAATTGCAATGCCCTTACATGTTAAAAAAAGATTGAATGTTTGTCTGGAGGCATGAGAGTGAGTCAGTACCTTGAACTAAATACAGCTGTGCCATTGTCAGTTTAATACCAGATGCACACTCTGGGTTCTGCTCTGAGAATTGCTGCAAAACAAACAAAAAACTTTGAGAACAGTTTTTTTTATTTCCACATACTTTTAGCAAATGATAAAATCAAACTGCATTAAGTACAGACATTTATCAGGTTTCATTGGCTCTAATCTAATGACACGAACTGGGTCTTCCTCTGAGGAGTAGATTATATCGGTGCCTTTCAATGAATATTATACTCCGGAAGTTCATTTCAATAATTCAGTTCAAAATGAGAAAAAATGTTGATGGTTTCATAAAGTGATATTTAATGCATTCATTGTGATAATAATTACAGGTCGAGGCAAATAAATATATATTATATGTCTGTTCAACCTCTAACCAGAATAACTCTTCTACCCTCATTTTTTTTTCTCTAACTCTGCAGATAATTTTGTAGGGAATTTTCGGAAATCTGAGACATAATTGATTTAACCACACAATTAAAGTAAAGGTTGTAATTAAGAAGAAAAAGTATCTGTGGAGAAGTGCTCCACCAGAAAAGAACTGAGTTTTGAAAAGATGAATTCAGGTGGCAAAAGTCTGGACTCCAGATTTAATATAACAATAAATAAGGGAGAATTTGCAGATATAACTGAAATTCACAACTGAAAAATGCAAGCGAGTCTTTCTTCTCAGAGAGAAACAGCTGTACATTATGTTGTCACCCGGTGACTATGAACCCATTCAATATCTGGGTAAATGCATAGAGGAAACAAATGCTTGGATGAGCTGAATGAAATAAAACTGAAGGAATAGTCTTTGGACTAAAAGAAGAGCATCAAAAGATTAGCACATACCAGTTAATACAGCTAGAAACCACCAATCAGGCTTGAAATCTGGGGTGGTTATAAACTCAGACCTGAACCTTCAGAGGCTCATAAAGGCGGTAACAAAGTTACCCTTCTATCACCTAAAAAAACACATCTGCAGGATTAAAGGACTAAACAGTCTCAACAGGACCTGGAAAAACTGATTCATGATTCAATCATCTTTAGAGGAATTGATCACCGCTGCAGTTGATCCAGAATGTTGCTGCCTGCGTCCTCACTAAAACTAAAAAAGGTGGAGAACATCAACCTAGATCTAAAGTCCTTCCACTGGCTCCCAATCTCTGAGAATAGACTTTAAAAACACTTTTGCACCTTCAAAAATTACTTTAACAGAGTTCTCCTTCCCTTAAGGAAGGTTTCACTTTAGCAGATCATTATCAGATGATGCAGTAATAAATCTTAAAGAATTTGGTTCACTTTCCATCTCCTCTGTTTAATTGAATAATACTGCAGAGGGAAACCCTTTAATTTATTCCCTTTCATAAGTTGTGGATTTCTTTGATGGGTTTACTATGCCTTAAAAACCGTAGCCCCTTTGCAAAGAAAATCTTTAAAAACAGAAAGCTGGCTTCTTTACTTAATACAGAGCTGTGCGGTCCTGTCCAACAGGAATCCTACCTAGTCTGAAGAAACAGTTTAATGTTGTATAAAAGGACACTTTGTAAAGCAAGAGCGACATATTTCTCCTCAATAATGGAGGAGAATAGGAATAATCATAGATTTCTTTTTAATCCATTTGCCAAACTCACCCAGAGCTGCAGGTATGCTGAACCGTCCATTCCCCCTGCTCTTAGCAGTAATGATTTTATGGGATTCTTTATAAATCTGATTGATTCTATTAAAAATAACATCACTGACACCACTCTAAATATAACTGATTTATGTCTGGAAGGTGAGGCAACAAACTCTGAACCAGTAGTGCAACATTTTGCCCCTGGATTCTCAGATAGAAGTGAAAGATGTGACTGCATCAGAGAGTGGGGTGGATACCTGCAGGAGCTCCACAGCCTTGCTGTGCTGCTTCTCTCTGCACAGCTGAGCGGCCTGGATGAGGACTGGTCGAGGGTGACTTGGATTCTGAGAATGAAGACTGGATGAGAGTTTCCTGCACTGGTCGGCCTGTTGGAATCCAGACATCAAACCCTCATTACTACAGATAATAAACTGTAAATGTAAAACCATTAGAGCTCACATACCTGGTTAGTGTACATGGCCAGCAGGGCTTTGTTGAACTCGATGGTCTGAAGTTGCTTCTTTGCCAGCTTGTATTCGACGCCTTCTGCATTCGTCAGTTTCACTTTTTTCTTTGAGTCAAACACATTTTGGTCCTGGGAGAAAAGGATGATAAACCTGCGTTTATAGTCGTTCTACGGGGTAACATCTGCAGCCAGCTTTATCCCTACCTTATTGATTGTGATGATGTTGTTGGCCGTCACAGCTAGAAGCCCAACATCAGAAGGCCTGAAGTCACATCACATCATCATGGAACAGCCACTTAACTTTTCCCCCAAAATGCACATCAGGAAGAAGATTTGAACGCATCGTTTAGGGCGGTTTGAACTGCTTGAACTCACTTGAGCTTGATGACCTGGTTGTAGAGCTGCAAAGCCTCATCCGTTCGACCTTGTAACTGCATGATGTACGCCATCTGAGAATGGATGACGGCCAGCTCCGACTCGATGTCTTCTTCAGTCACATCCTAAAACAGATAAATGATCGTCATCTGATAGGAAACAGACTTTCTTCTCATTTATTTATTTCTTTTTTTTTACATTGGCAGAAACAAAGAAAAATCTAAGTTTGTAACAGACGATATACCCCCCCCATTAACCATTAGCCTAATACCAACTTTAAGAAAAAAAACAACTAAAATTTGTGAAAGTTCCAATTATTTTCCTACCAATTTGCAACCTTACATATTTTCGGGTTAACAGGTCTGTTTAACACTCCATCATGTGGAAAACGATTTCTGTTTTGATATTAGCAAAGAAAATATAAAACCAACCACTTACAGAATCATCTGCCAGTGAAACTCTGCACAGCTCTGTCAAAAACAACAAAATATATACCTGTTAATATTAAAACACTAAGGACGTCTGATAAGTAAAAAACATGCAGACCTTCTGCTTGCCGTAGTTTATTAAAGGCCTCTGTCAGCTGTCCTTGACCAATCAGAGCGCAGGCAGTGTTGTAACAGAGCTCATACGTCGTCTCAGGAAGACCTAGATCCTCCTATAAAAGAAGAACGACTGCTGATTAATTTAAGAAACAAAGAAAATACAATCACTCTGAGGACAGCAGTGGTTTAAAGGTGTGATCTTTCACTTTCACTCTGATTCAGGGTTCTGTGTATTTTGGGGTTGAGATTATGATTCAAACCAGTGATTAACATCTCGTGGTCGGGTCTTCTTATGAATGAATACTAAGCATAGAATGGGGAAGATGATCCAAGAGATGGATCCAAAGGTTGACGTACTGCGGCAAAATTTTTTTCTGTTTTTAAATACTCATAGTTCTTAAATCATAAATGATTTCTTTTCATTTATATTTGATTCATAGTGACAATGCATTTGAAAGGAAAACCTTGAGAGAAGGAATATGATGGGGTGGGTGTATGAGGGTTACCATCGGCGCCTTCTCCCACTGACTCATCGCAGCCACCACTGCAGCGAGGTTGGTCTTCCTCTCCTCCTCATACTCATCCTGAGAGTTCCTGATCAGATCTGTGTAGACAGTCTTGCACTCATCGTAGCGCTCCAGTCTATACAGCTACACAAGGAGAGGATGCAGATTAGCTGACAAACTGATAGCATCTAAGCAGGAAAAATAAAACCACACTTCACCAGTAACAGTCATTACACTTAACATTAAAAACACAATCTGGCTGCGTCCGAACGTCTGCCCTAATCCCTGTATAGAGCACTATATACTGGTTACGCCATTTTAGATGAGTATCGGAGCATCTAGTAGATGAAAAAGAAGTGGACTCGAAATTTCCCACCATGCATGCACAATGATGTGAGAAGTTCTCCCTGCAAAGCATCGCAGGATTTGCTGTAGCAGCAAGAATGAACAAAGATGGCGCAGGCGCCCTGTGGGGAGGTGGAGTTGCGTGACAAACGGGGAGCGAAAAGTAGTGATTATCTGTCTGAACGGTCAGTGAACAGAGTTCACTATAAAGTTCCCTATATAGACCCTGCTCTATGTAGTAACTGAGGGGTTTAGGGTGGATGTTCAGACACAGCGTCTGTGTCTACATTATGGCACCATTAAGATTCAGTTGAATTGCTGTAAGTAATGATGTGGATTATGGATAACAACACAGACTACATGAACAGCAACTGTGAAGAAGTAAAATATCCTAAAGGAAAAGTGTTAAGTCAAATCAGAAAAGGGTAAAGAAACAGAGAAAAGACATGAATTTCCTGTGAAAGAGAAACGATCAGGGCAGAAGTGGCAAACAGAGGCAAAACAAAGCACTCTTGTGTTTGGCGTCACTGTTGAAAGTGATTTGCTCATGTGGCAAACCTCTGCAGAGCTGGATATGTCTAGAAACATGCAGATAAGCAGCTGATAAGACAGAGACTTTGTTTTCATAAGTCGGCACTGCTGGATCTCTCACCTTATACATGAGCTTAGCCACCATCAGCTGTAAACTGGTGTAGCTCATTAACACCTGTGTGATGTCAGCTATCTCTGACTTCACGGTTGCATTCACGAAAACTAATCCGCGTTAAACATAAAAACAATGTGTGATTATGAAGTTTGGAACAATTTAGTTAACTGATGGATTTTTAAATAAAGTTAATATTTAAACTATAAATTAAACATGAAATAATTTGAATTAAGTCAATTAAAAGCTTAAATGTCTTTTTACAGTTTTACAATAAACATTTATGACTAACATCAATAAGTAAACATTTGAAAAATACATTTTAATTTAAAATGTTGCATTTTAAAGTTAAAGATCTGAAGTTGGTTATTTTGTCTTTTTACTTTAAGCACTTTTGTGTGTTAATATTCACTGTGGTTTGCTTAGAATTTCCCTTTGCAATTTCAGTAAATATTATTTATATAAGCTGGAATATTATAGGCAAAGTAGTAATATTTATTTTTTCTATTTTGAACTGGGGTTTAAAGGTTTTTTAATCTGCTTCTGACCAACTGTAAAGACAACTTTCTAATTCCCTGTTAAATAGATGCAAGATGAAGGAAGATAGCTGCTTGGTCTTTTACACGGAATGCAATCATTAAAATCTGCATAGATGCATTGATCTCTTTCAAGTGTGGAAACTGCTAATTAAAATTAGAATTATTAGAATAGCCTTACCACTTGACCATAAAGTTCCTTCAGCTTGTCTGTCTGGTCAGGGGAACTTTCAATAGTCTTCAGAGCACTTTCCACTCTGTTCAGTCGATACTCGCAGTACGCCTTCTCAAATACAACATCACTACAAAAAAAAACAAGCAAACACTTTTTAATCAGAGTGATGAACTTCTGACCACACCAAATAAAAACAACCAAAATCTCAGCTTGTTTATCAGCTCTAAACTTCTTTCTCAAACGAGGGAATTTATTCTACAACGTATGTATCTTGTACAGGCTCATTGCTGTGCTTTTAACTGTCTAACACAACTTTAATTCAGCAAGGCAACGGTCGTTTACCTCCCAAGGATTTTGGAGTGGGTGTTCATGACATTCAGCGCCTCCTTGAAGCTCCCGTTCTGGACGAGGCAGACGATCTTACAGTGAAGGGCCGTCACATCGTCCCTGTTCTCATGCAGAACTATAGCAGTGGGGGGAAGGTAACAGGTTACTAAACTGTAATAAATAAATTAGACTGATATGAGATCACAGAGGATGTGTGCGAACCCTTGGTGGTGCAAGATGTCATTTTTCATGCCGATTTGTTGATTCTAGCCAATGTTTTTTTTTTTTTATTAGAGATTAAACCGGGCTGCTAATAACCAATCTTAATTCCCATCTTATTGTTATATATGTGTGATGTATGTCATGTGTCAGCTTTAACAAGATTGATGTGAAAATTAAGCAAAGAAGTAACGTAACCTGGCCAACCAGACTGACTGAAGCCGTACACATGGCGCATCAATCTGGGATCAGGGAAGAACTAACAGTCATCAGAAACAAGTCGGAACCAATCAGATCGGTACGAACGTGACACCTTTTTATTATTTTAAATAAAATCTCTAAGCAGCCAGCTGTTAAAATATCAAGGATAAACCCAGCTCATTTAGAATATAATATAGAGCTTTATTGAAGCATTTTTCCGTTGTGGCTGAAGTCTTAACTTTTAACAGTTACAGAAATGTGCTGTTGCATTATGGGTAATTGCACAAGTGTAAACTCCTGCCTGTTTGAAATAGATTAGGGCACCAAGATTTGAAAGGAACCGGTTCTAACCACTCAATTCTCCCAGAATCATCCTTTTATTTTTGCTTTCAATTCCGAGTTTCGATTGATTAGTCCGCCAATCGTAAATAGAAACCGCCCTGATATCAGTCAAAAAGAATTCAAAGCAGTGTGTGAGATCACGTCTGTTTAGCTAGTTTCAAATAGTTACCAGCTTTGCAGTAATCTCTAGTTCTGAGAAAACAATTTGCAAGAATATAGAGGAGCAGCTTATTTTTAACAGCAAAAACAACCTCAGCTTGACCAGCACTACCCTAAACTCTGAAGGAGAGGTTGATGAATTGCTCTCAAATTTCCTTCCAGTGTTTGGGGCTCAGATACCATGATTATTATTAATTAAATCACAGCCCACAAAATGTCAGCTTTTTGCTTTCGTTACTGTATGTCTGTGCGTCAGTGTAAAACTTTCTATTTAACATATACAGAGCTTTGAATCTCCAAAACAGCAGTATTTACAGGCTACAGTCAATGTACCCTGATAATGCTAACTAAGTCAATATGAGAACATCGAAATGCACTAACAAATGTGGTTAAACATGAATGTATTTAATACCAAAACATTCAATATAGGGGATTCTAACGTTAAGTGATTTTTATAACTGCCCTGGATGCAAAAATGCATTTCCTCAGCTGGGTTAAAAAAAACAAAAACAAAAAAAAAACTTCTTTATAAAGATTTAGGAGACCAAAACGTTAGGAATCACAGTATGCAGTGCAAACATCGAAATGAATGGCAGTAAACACATGACAGTCATTAAAATATCTGTAAATCACAACAAAATCTAAACTAAGAACCTAAACTGCATCTATGTATTTTCTTCAAAATTCTACTAAACACTTTTTATAATATTTTATTTCCAACAATCTTTTTCTACTACTTATAATTTCTTTCCCTGTTATGTCACAATTATCTCTCTTTTCTCTTTTTATGTTGAGTATTATTGGTGTGTTAAAGTTCAGGAGCCGCAATGTTCCTTAGCTAAGCTACATATGCTAAAGAAACTCTTGTATTAAACGTCGACGTCTTCGCGCTTGTATTTATTTATTCAATCTTAGGAAACTGACTGTAAACTGACAGTAACACAAGGAAGTCCAAGAATGTAAAGAAAGTGGTCATCAACCCCTTGCAGCCTAAGCAGGTCGGGCTAGGGACACGTCATTCATCAGCGGTGCGATTTAGTGACATATTTAACTCCAAATTGGTCTAAAATTACACACAGAACATCAAATTCATTAAATCCACTCAGCAAAGCCATAAGGTAAAAAAAAACAACAAACAAATGATCCAAAGGCAAGTCTCCCTTTCCAGAGTTGACTGTTGCCTGTTTTAGCTTGTCCACATGCTAACATGTAGCTCTTACACTCAGCTGGGAACGTCGCTAGTCGTGGTTACCGCTGGGTTTGAGGGTTTTTAATCGCGGTCCTGCTTACTTTTAGTGAGCGCTTTCAGAGCTCGGGTGTAGTCCCCATTCTGTCCGCAACGGTTCACTTCGGTCCAAAGCGAAGCCACAGCCACCCCACCGCTCGCCATCTTGGCTGAATGGACCAATAGTTGGACGGAAGTAGAATATCTTACTTCCGGGCTAATGAAAAATAATTTATATGATCACTTTACATTTACATATTAATTGAATAAAACAACACAGACTAGATATATTGAAGTTGTTTTATTTTTAAGAAACACTTTCCAAAATTATTATTTTTTTCTAATTTCAAATTGCCGCATTCATATGACGCCTTCAAGGCAAGTCATTGAAACTGGAATTCGCACTTGCCGTGAAAATGTCCAGTAGGTACCATTCTGCTTCCAGTCATTTTCAGCACGCGACGTTTAAATTGAGTGTTTCACCAAAGCTCTGCCGTGTACTTTAAAAGTTTTAAAACAGATTTCATCTGTTCATTTATTTTATTCTTTAATTTAGAAGAAATAATGACTTTAAAAAATCGGGAAGTGTGCATTTGTAATAAATTTTCATTTACTTCCATTGTTAAATAAACTGTTCTGAGTTTGTTTGAGTACAAATGCAAAGACATCACCTAAAGAGACCATAAAGAACAATCATCAGAGAAGCAGCCAAAGGCCCATTGACAGTAAAAAGGGGTTAGCATATAACCATAACTAAAATGATAGAATCTGTTCAGAATGATTAGTTTTTTTTTTACAGTTGAGAGGAAAGAAGTAAGCATTTGGTGAAAAAAGCTCTCAGAGGTTCCTTTTACAGTTTCTAATAAAGCATGTTATAGATACATAAATGTAATGCATACATCTGGTGGAAGATGTTCATGTCAGATCTGCTTTTAATATAATAATATTGTTGAGTCGAAACATCTATAAATGAAGTAAGACACAAGAATGAGACATTGTCTTTACCTGCGGGAGGAGAACGAGCAGAACCCTTGCTCCGTTCTGATTTCATTGAATCTCTATTAGAATAGAGAGGCCCGGCGTGCAGGTGGAGCAGTGGTTAGCACACACAACCCATGTATGAATTATGGAGGCCCTCAATGTGGGCGACAGGTTCGAATCCGGCTTGTGGTCCTTTCCCGCATGTCTCCCCCCCTCTCATACTCCCTTTCCTGTCAGCCTACTGTCAGAAAAACGAGCCACTAGTGCTATAAAAAGCTTATTGAAAAAAAAAAAAAAAAAAATAGAGAGGCGCTAATTCACAACAAACACACAGCTCTAAGGGAAGGGGGTAACACAGCTGTGTGTCAACATATATGATTTCCTTGTCTCACAACCATTCTGACCTTTCACAAGTCCATCATTAACTAACTGTAGGTTTCTTGTCCTGGAATCCTCCCCAAGAGTCTTCCTCCCTAATTTCTTCTCCACACAAAGTCTCAGTGTGCTTTTATAATAAATCAGTCACACCTATGACCTTGATGTATATGAGAGAAGGTCCTTGGCTCCTCTTCTCACGGTGATGCAGACTGAAGGAATTTGAAGTTGTCTCCTTTCTTCAAGAATATACACACATATTAAGAAATTTATCTAACAACTACATGTTAAAATAAAAGCACATATTAACTATCATTTCTAAAAATCATCTAAGCAAATATTAGATAAAAACACTACAATTATTACATTATTCTAACAGATATGGAGTTAGATACTTTGGAAGTACTATAATTTTTTAGCTGGTGAGACGTTACTACAAAACAAGACAATAAGCATATAGTGTAAATGTATAATTTCATCTGGTAAGTCTAATATTAATAATATAAAGTCTTTATTGTTATCCTAAAATGTAGTATGTAGTCTTTACATAAAGTGCATGTTGTCTTAGACCAGTCTATGAAATGGGCTGATGGATGGCTCATGGATGTAAGCAGGGTGTTTGTGTTTAATGCTGTATGATAATTTAAATAATGATCAGCTCAAACAGCCCAGCAAATGAGTTCACTTATGAGAAAAAAAACATTAAATTGTAAATTAAAAGTAGAAAATATGTCATTCTGCTTCATAAACATCCTTGCAAATGTCAATTTACGGATAGAGGGGAGAACACAAAGGGTAGTTTATTAAAACCAACAAAAACGGGCAAAACACAAACAAACAAGAAAATACAGTTTATTATTCTCCAACTTCACCATATGGGCTAGTTTGGGCGAATCACAAAAAATCATGTTAAAATTTTGCTGCTAAATGAAAAAAAAGAAAAAATGTAACTGGGAGATCCTTTTCAGATTTTTTAGCTGCAGTTTTTGTACTTTTTAAACGAGTTAAGGAAAGTTATTGCCTACTTATTCAAACCTCATTAAAATGTTCAGGGAACAGTATTTTTTAACACAGAATTCCTGCTAACAGTAAACGGATTCATTTTAATTGCGCTATGTATATTTCATAGTTAATTTATGTCATGGTTTTTTTATTTTATTTCTGTCATGCTTGTTTTCGTTTTGCTAAAGCTTGACTGACAGACTTATGATGTTTATAAATAAAACGAACCACCTGCTTTTAATATGTGAAAGGCTTACTTCCGACTGTATCAGTGACATGTGAACGCCACAGCCTCGGAACCCTTCATCCAAGGAGGAGAAGAAGAGGGGGTACTGTTGTCATCCGTCAGGGTAGTGTGTCGAGCTTTTGTCCAGGAGAAATGGCCGGGATTAAAGGTATAGGAAAAAATGCACCACCCTTTAAAAAAGGCATCCACAGTAAATGTATATTATATAACAGCTTTAAGATGCGCAGGAGAAAAGTGATGTGTTTCAAACACCCATCAGGCTAACGAGGGGGGTTACATTAGCAACGGCTCAGCCGCTCACTGAATCGAGCTGAATCACTCGCGGTGTTTTAAACGTCTGTTTTCCCAGCCTCCTCGTTCAATGGGCTGTGTGTGATGCGTAACATAGTAGTTATTAACGCTGTTGTTATTTCGTCTTTAACCTGAGCTGCTCTCGTTGCTAATTTCGCTGCTCGGATTAACGGCTGTTGTTAGCGAGCAGCTTCTGATGGCACGACAAGCGGTTCCACGTGAAATCAGCCGGATCATCACATGATAGAGCCTCGTTGTTCAGCCGGTTCTTTGGTGGGTCCTCTGTGATGATAACTCAATCTGGTCTCGTCTTCTTTCTCTTACAGCTCTCATCAGCCTCTCCTTCGGAGGGGCCATCGGCCTCATGTTCCTCATGCTTGGATGTGCTCTGCCAGTATATGAGTGAGTATGACATTACAAACTGCGTTGCACCAGATAATAAAGGTTCTGGGTCATGGAGTCTGGAAAAAAAATTGGAGTTCTTAAATATTTGTTTTCCGAGTTTTGGAATTGCGTGGCAATAAAAATCTTAGTCTTGACACCTGCTTTTATTTTCTAGACACTTCATTGTTCATTGTGTACATGTTTTGTCCTTCTTCTGTTTTGTTCCGCTCCCTTCTTTCCTCTTTCTCCTCTTCATTGTGCCCTTCATTCTTTTCTTCATTTAACACTCCCCTCTTTCCCTCGTTGTCTCCTCATGCCCTTACTTCTTTTCCTCCTTTTGTCTTTTTCTTCTTTTTTTCCTTCTCTCATTCTGTTTTGTGTTTGTCCTTGTTTCATCTTTGCCTTCTCCCATCTTCTCTCCTTCCCCTTGTCCTTCTTTTTTCCCTTCCCTATCCATCCCACACCTCCAGAGATTGACCGATACAGGCCGATGCCATTCAGCCTAACCGATCTCTGATATGAGCTGCCGATATTTTTCGGAGCTCATTTTTTAAGCCGATATTGCTATATATTTCTCCATTGAGGTGAAAAAGGGACACTCTGGTAGCAAATGGTACACAAGTCTACGTTTATATAAAAAAGAAACATTTATTTATAAATCAAAGAAAACGTTAACAATGGATAGAAAATGGAGGGAGCTTTACGTGATCTCCAGACATGGCTGCTGAATGCCCTAATGAATTGGCGAAACCCTGATACAGATAGAAGAGAAACACTAATATTGGCCAAAATAACTGCAGGCTGATGTATTGGTCTCTATCTATTACCCTCTATTCCTACCTCTCTTCTCTTCTTATGACCCCTTTTGTCTCATTCCTTGCACCTCCCTTCTTTATTTCCATCTTTCTTATCTATCCTTTATTTGTTTCCACTATTCTGTCGTTCTTCCTTTTTTGTTTCCTTCCTCCCATCCTTCTTTCCCTGCCGTTTCTTCCTTTTTTCCTTCTCTCGTTCCTTCCTTCTTGTGTCTCTAATTTATGCTAGAACCATACAGTCTGTGTGCTGTAAAAATAGGTGCTATAAATGAGTAGTGGACGATTTTATTTTCCAAAGTCTTGAAAGTTAAGCTCATTTTTATTAAAACAAATGTGTTGGGTCAGAGTTTCATCAGCCTGAACAAGCAGATGTTACAACCGTAAAGCATTTACTGCAGATCTGTGCAACATTATCAATAAAGGCGCAGACCAGTAATTCAATCTTTCTGCTGTTTGCCAGAGAATATCAGTAAAAATCCACTCTCTGTTCAACTAATGGCTGTAGGAAAGTTGGACTGGAGGCCCAGAGGAGAAGCAGTGCAGCAGCCATGTTAAAGATCCTAACAACAAACTAAAACTTACATCAGATTATAAGATCAGATAAGATCTACTTCTTCAGAATTTGGATTACTAGTTCTTACAACTGTGACTTTGTTGAATTTATTTACATTAAAATCTAAACCGAGTCTGTTTGTGTTTGATTTAATCTCAGTATAAAAACATCTGATCTGTGGAAGCCTCAGAGGTTTGGGAGAGAATATTGGTGATCAAACTTCATCATAAAGACCAAAGTACACAATAAAAGAGTCAGAGAGACACTTCTGGAGAACAGCAGTATTATCCCAACCTGTGAATGTTTCATGCACTACTATTCTACCTGTCCAAGTCTCCTAAAAACAACTAGGAGAACATTTTATTGCAGAGGTCTGTGGTAATGTGGGTCTTTACAGAAGGCGTATCCTTCTCAGCTCAGGTGGGAGAATATGCTGAAACATATCTCCACAGATCTGTCTTTTAATCAAACAGAGAGAGGAACATCAATACTAACAATACAGGACGGGATTAAAAACACTCAATCTGCTTCAAACAAAACCAGAAAAATGAACTCTCTAAAATACTGATGTAAACAAATAATCAATTTAAGATTAATTGTCAATTAATGATTTATTAGATCAAGATCACAAAGATCTAGACTTACAAAAATGGTAGAGATGTTTCCAAAACACTCACTGTTCTAAATAGTGCCAAAAAACTGACTGAAGTGGACTGAAATGTCATCTCAAGACCTTTATTTGTCAGCTGTGTAAACCACTTGTTCCCTCCTTTTCACACCTTTCTGTTGGTCTATGAAATGATGAGAAATCCGTTTCATTTTGTGGCTGTAATCTGGCAAAACGTTGGAAAGTGAAAGTGGACGACAGGTGCAAACGTGCAGAAAACGAAGAACAAGCTGCAAAAACAGGTCCGATGCAAAACACGCAAGTATAAAAAAAACAAATGCAACAGAAAAGCTCTGCAAATAAAAAATACTGTAATCACTGAAATAGAAGGAAAAACCTACCATCAACAAAACAAATGCAAACCAAAAATGCTGCAAGTAAAAACAAAATGCTGCAATCAAAAAAAGAAAATGATGCAAACAGTAAAAAACAGCCAACAATCATGTGCGACTGCTCATTTCTGTTTATTTTCTGTTTTTCTGTTTTTTGTACTTGCGTGTTTTAGAGTTCGCATCACACATGTTTTGGCAGCTTGTTTCTCGTTTATCACACATTTGCACCTGTTGGCCACCGTAGAAAAGATACATTTTGTACGTCACGGCAGCTTTAGGGGAAAATCTGTTGGACAAGATGATCCTAAACTGATGTTAGACTTTTTTAAACCACTCCAGTTCTCAACTGAAGAAGTTATGAGTGGGTTGTTTAAAATAGTTAATCTATTAAATAATACAAATAGAGCAGTCAGTTCAAACCCGTCCTCAGAACATTGAAGTTTTATGCTGTTTTTATCCTTCAGTTTTCCTCTAAGCATTCTGCACCACCACTGCGTGTCAGTATCTGTGTCTCCTTCATTTGTCCCTCTTCCTGTTTCTCTGCAGCAAATACTGGCCTCTGTTCCTCCTCTTCTTCTACATCCTCTCCCCCATCCCTTACTGCATTTCGCGGCGGGTGGTTGATGACACAGACTCTGCCAGTAATGCCTGCAAAGAGCTGGCCATCTTCCTCACGACGGGCATCGTCATCTCTGCCTTCGGCCTGCCCATCGTCTTCGCTAGAGCTGAAGTGGTAAGCTGTGGTAACTTGGTCCTTATTATTACTTGTGTTGTTTCTGGTTAAATATTAATGTTATTATCAGCTGACATTTAGATGAGAGAGAGATGTGTTTTATGTTTTTTTTTTTTTAAGAAGACCTGCAGGTTTTAACACTCTTTACCTTAATTATGGCTGGACTGGTTTACAGATCGCCTGGGGGGCATGTGCGCTCGTGTTAACAGGTAATGTAGTCATCTTCGGGACCATCCTCGGCTTCTTCCTGGTCTTCGGATCCAACGACGACTTCAGTTGGCAGCAGTGGTAAAATGGCCAAGTCAGGGGGAGCAGCGGGGTGCAGGGATCTTAGGCTGAACTGTTTTTATTAGTATTATAATTATTATTATTATTATGGTATTGCTGTTTGGTTGTTGTTGTTGTTATTTATATGATGACCACCCATCCATAGACTTACACCAAATCAGTGCAATACTTTTTTTTGTTTTTAATCGCCAGCTTCATGTTGAACTGACACAAGAAAGATGGAAAATGCAAACTTATATTTTAATTTCTTTATTTTATTTTAAAGTCTGTTTTTAGTTTTTTTGGTCACCATTCAAACTATGGTTTGAATAAAAAGGAGCAGCAATGCAAGTTGTCATTTCTATCAAAGGAGGACTTTCATCTTAAATAGTGCAGGTTTTTGACATCTTATGTAGATGTCAAGTGACTCAAATTAAGCTTCAAAGACTGGAAAGAAAAAAATATAAATTGTCAATTTTAGAGCTTTTTCGTTTCTGTTTTGTTTTTTCAGACTTGTAGCTTTACAATCAAATGTTCCCTCCTTCCTTTGGCTCAGACACCAGGGAAAAAAAAACTATTACTTTTTAGCTTATTATCATGGGTCAAGAAGCAGGAGGTTTAATTAGTGGGAGTAGGGGGAACATGGTGCAAAAAGGCTGTTTAGTGTGAGAAAGCTGCTTTTTGAAATGACTTTTCTGCAAAGAAAATCAGCAGAAAGATCAGTTGTGTTTTAATGTTTCATACTTTTAAGATTCCTTTAGTTTTTCTGGCCTTAAACTATGATAATTAAAAAAAATCTAAATATTTTTAGCGAATGAAACCGTGAGGTGGAACAGCAGATTAATGCAGCCACACTTCAGACATTTTCACCATCTTACCATCTGTTTGCTCTGAATATACTGTATAAGATAGATCCACTAAAATGTTTAGAATGCGTAAAACTGAAGCCAAGAGTAACATTTGGATTAGCTGTATGATGGCAGCCCTGTCAGAGAGCCAAGGTACCATATAAACCTGCCTACAGAACCAGGACCTGTTGATCACTAATAACTTCACAGTGTGACTCCTTCAAAGTAAAAGAATCGGCTTTGGGGATTATTAAAGACATTTCCGTCGCCCTTGGCATGCTCCATGCTTTAACTTTGGAGGTAATCTCTGGGGATTGTTTGCTCCTGCATTTCCAACAGTCTAATCTGGATCAGGAGGCAGTTAAAACTCCTTTAGATCCTAAACAAGGAATTATGCCACAGGCTCCACTCATCTCTGCTCTTTGGGTGAGATTCATACCTAGATATGGTTTGATTTCTTCAGAAGGCGCTGTTGGAAACTCCTTTAGCAATTATTTTTTGCATTCTCCCCATTTATTGTGTTGGGCACAAATTCCACATGGGAATTTTCACACATAATGTCTCAAAGTCACTGATTCTTGGTCAGACCACTTTTTTTTTTAGCAAACACACTAAAGATCTTTTCCATCTGAATATTTTCTCTGCAAAACCTGAAATGATCTTCAGATTACCATATTTTGTTACAATGGGTCAAACCAACTGCCTTGTCGTGTTCAGATTAAACAATGTATTAATTGAAATGCACTTATCTGAATGTTTCAATGGCTGGCAGCGTGATAGAGCTCCAGCTCAGGAGATTGAGTTTTACCAAATTCTACCTCTCCATAAATTCAGAGGTAGTTATAGGACGTAGATATTTACCTTCAAATTTATGAGAACAAATCTAACTTTGGCTGAGGGGTGCAAACATGCTACAAATACATAAACGAACACCAGAAACTACTTTAAACATAAAAAATGAAACACATGAAAGGGGAGAAATGCTACAAAGGAGAAATCATACAATCACAGAAAACAGAGCAGCAAAAGGGCAAACAAAACAAAAACTCAGCTGCAAACACAGAAATAATGCAAACACACAAAACATGTTTCGGGAAATGTTGGAAGTAGCAAACATTTCTGCAAGTGGAGAAAAGCTGCAGAACTGTTCCAGGCCTTTAGGGGGAGACAATCATCAGCTCATATAGGAGCAGACTGTAGACATGCCAACCAGCAATGAATGGGATGCCTGTCAGGTGAATTTGGAACAAAAGAAGAAAATGTACAATTTCTTTTGAACCTTTTAAAACAATCTCCCTGAGCATCCCATTTATGCCTTTACTAAGGATTTGGTCCTGTTTGAGTTAAGGAATGTCTCCCTTCAGTGGTCCGGAGCACCTCAGTTATCCATAGCTTCTTTGTAACTCGCAGTTGGTTTTGTATTTGCAGTACGTTTCCTGCTCTTGACATTTTGTGATTGCAGCATTTTTTTGCAGCATTTTTCCTTTGCATGTGTTTTTGTGCTAGTATCAATCATTTGTTTGCAAGTCTTTAAAGGACATTTTCTATGATCACGTAGGGAATGTAAAGGTTTTCAGATTACCCCTTATAGTCAGTTAACACTACAATCGTAGCCGAATCATTTCCACTGTCTCTCTTCAGGGGTGTATTTGCTTACTAACAAAGACAGGGTAACATTTTTCCCTCTTTTCATGAAAAAAAGGCTTGTGTGAAGATTTATGCTTGATAAATCGGTTATGATAAACACTACCAGCAAAACTACTTAGCTCAGATCAAATAAAGGACAATACAAAAACATATGTTTGTTTTACACTGTATTTGTTTACTCGAGATCAGACTTTAACAGGCCAGTCCCAACTTTTTCATTTAGGGTTACTGAACGGCCAGATTTAATTTTCCTGCAAGAACTATTAACTTTCATATTTATATGTAAATATTAAAACTTATTAATAAAAGACAACACTGATCCCAGTAGTAAAAATGTATTGCAGGCTTACTGCTATCCCTCTTTAGGTATATGTCCCAAACAACTGTCAGATATTTGTATTAAACTATTTGATGCATTTTAAAAAGTGGGAATTTTCATTTGTGATGCATTCAATAACCAGGGTAATACTCCATGTTTCAACTGATGATCACAGGTCAAATTATCCATTTCTATCAATGGCCAATTTAGTGTTTGTTGCATGATTGATTTTAAATCCATAAAAAAAAAGATTGAATAAAACATGAAGCCTCTCCTTTAACATTGCAAAATTGTTTTTGTTTCTGTTCTGATGACCGACTGAAGGCATTAAATGTACTAAAGCCCTCACAGTGACACTCTGCTCTTTGGTTGAATGCAAGTCTGTCTGCAGGGCAACCTTCCAGAGGTGGGAACATCTGCATGGTACTGTTTTAGTTTGAAGTTCCATAATTTAAATGTTTTGAGTTATGTTTCTTGGTCTACTGTTATACCCTTGGATGTGACAGAGGCTGATGTGTAGCTATGGGATGGATTTCTCTGTGTTTTTTTTTTTTTATCATTCTGTTGCTCATGATGAGAAGATACTGTATTAATTTATTTTTTGGGCCTACACTTTGCTCCATTTTTTGTCTATGTTTGTGTTGAAGTAACAGCGGTCAGCACTGGGATTTTTTTGATTTCTGTTTATTTTTAATAAATACCATTTTTGAACATTCTCTCTGTTAAATGACTCCTGTTGCCTCCTGACTTCCCATCAAATAAGCGAGTGCCTTAAAGACAACAGTCAGCTTAGTCACAATCAGTTGAAAGAATCATTAGAGAAGTTTCGGAATAAACTGATTGATATTCAAATTACTGTAAACAGAAAGCAATAGAGTGACTTTGTTCCATTATTGCTGCAAGAAAACAAAAACAACTTTAGACAATGCAAAAAAATGCAGTACAAACTTTGAAAACCCCTAAAAGAAAAAAGTTTATTAAATTGTTTACTTAATCAGACATCAGTAACCTTTAGTTAATTAACTTTGAGTGAGCTAGCAGTTAGCAGCTGACTGATGAATGCAGTTCAGAAAAAGGCTGTTAATCAGCTATCAATGGAAATCAGCTGTGCTGAAGCAGGGAAGCCTCTAAATGCTGCAGGACAGCGTCCCTCGAGGACCGAGATTGGGGAAGCCTGGGTTTGGGTATGCCTCTTATAGAGCCTTGTTTAAGAAGCAGGGATGGAACTTAAAAGGTGGGAAAGAAAAAAAAAAAGCCCCAAACAACTTCTTTAAATTAATACAAATGGAATTTTGTTGGCATCAGTAAGAAAAATAAAAGTTTACATTGCACATAATATTAAATCAGTTTAACTACTACCTTTATTTTGTCAACACACCTCACAAAAAATGTTTAAAACTCCAAAGATTGATAAAGCTGGAATTCTATTCCCAGTGGAAAAAAAACAACAAACAACAACAAACAAAAAAAACCCAAGGTTGTTTTTTGTTTTCTCAGCATGTTCCTGAAAGTGAATCTCAGTCCAGTAATCACTGTGTTCGGATTCAGCGGCTGCGTCCTGCGCAGGCTGGATTTGTTGAATGGTTACGTCATAGCGCCGCGCCTCGGCCTGTTCGGATTGCTAGACTCCTTCGTATGCAACAATGAATTCTGCTCAATATATAATTTTCCAGTTAGTATCCAGGAATTCTCCATGGTGGTTAATGCTATACCCTTGGGCACCTTCATGTTGTTTAAAAACACTAATTATACTCTGTCTGTTCCACCTTGTATCCCTGTTCTAGCCGATTCATCTGTGGGAAAAATCTGTTTTTCACTGGAGTTTAGGAAAAGCAATGAGAGAAAACGCAGATTGTTCCAAGAAATTATTGTTTCTCGTCCAGCCATAACATTTTACTGGAGCCGTTACATCCCAGATATTCACTGGAAAACTGTTTGGATGATCCCCCATAAATATTTAATTGTAAACAAGGTGAAGGAAGTATCATTTAAA
>JAUZNJ010068442.1:0-26182 GCA_034780135.1 Jordanella pulchra
TAGATAGATAGATAGATAGATAGATAGATAGATAGATAGATAGATAGATAGATAGATAGATAGATAGATAGATAATAACTCCTAGTTCCATGTGTGAATGGGTCACCCTCCTGACCAATGTCGCATTCAAACCTAAATCATAAATATTCATGAAAATTAATGCTCTCTTTTCACTCGTCAGCCCAAACCAAAATCATCGGGCATCTTCCTGTTCTGTGATTGGTCCGCTCGCTGATTGGGCCGCTCTCTGATTGGTGGAAAGTTTCAGGCTGAGACTTTCTCCTCGACGCACTTTTGTTTTTTCGCCTGAGGCTAACATTTCCACGGTGAAAACCTGCTGGAGGCTGTTCGGTTCCGGAGTTCAGGTGTTTGGTTAAGGAATATATGAAGAGCGGGGTTATTTTATGGTTCGGGTGTGTTTTTCTGCTCCTCGGTTTCCTCTCGGTGGACGCTTTCCACGCAGACTGTCATTCAGAAACTCTGCAGACACTCACATGTTTGCTTGTTGACACTTTTTCTGATATTTGCTTAATTTGTTTTATCGTTTTGTTTTTGTTTTAAACGGACGCGCATCCTTCTCCGCCCGGAAAGCTTTCCGGACCGGGATTCATGATAAAACCCTAGAAAACCTAAAGAACGTCCCGGTTTTCTGATGGTAACAATCTAAGGATCTTTATTCACTCCTGGGAAGTTTACTGTAAGTCTGACTTTACTTTGAAAAATGTTTTTACTTAAAAGCAGGTGATATTTTCTCATAATTATCTTCAATATTTATTAGATCATCGTTGATTCATTTAATATATAAAGTTAGTTTACATCAATATTTTTTTATATTGATATTCAGATTTTGATGGATTTCCATTTTTTTTTAAATATCTTTTAATCTTTAGTGTATAATTTTCAAAAAAAATCGACTAAATACTCATCCATTTATTAAAATCCAAAAACTGTAATCGGCTCATTTAAAAAATGTTTCTTTTTTGATACCTACTGAGAAAACGGTTCGGTTCTCCTTCACATGGAGAATAAGCTGGTAAAAATCCAGCCTGAGAAGCACAGAAACCAAATATCCTATAAGAGAGAATTTATGTCCCAGAAAGAATTGAAGCGGCTACTGTAAGGAGAGACATGTAGACAGGTGGAAAAAATAAATCTCCAAGGGAAAGCATAAGAACATCTGGTCAGATATTCGTCTCTATATCACTGCTAGTACAGTACGGCCCGCCACTTTGTTCTGAAGGACTCTGGAAAGGATTTTTTAGAAAAAAAATCTCAGAAAATTGGTGTTTATTTTTTTCTTCCACATATTATAACAGAAGCTAGAAAATGATGCACTAGATCTTCGTGGATAAATGTGTTCTCAAAAATGCAATATAGTAATTAGTTGCTTTTAGATGAGGGATTACTTTTGAGTCAATGAAGGGATGTAATCAGCTGGTTTTCTTTAGATAGAAAACATTTAACCATTCCTACTGTGGGATCTTTTTGAACTGTCTATAAAGTGCCTTTTAAATACATGTGAATTGGCACTGTATAAATATACTGAATTAAATAGAAATAGCTTTTCTTTAAAACAGAATAAGTAATATCGGTGAAGGTTCTCAGTCATCCAGGTCATGGTCAAGCTAGGAAAGTTCAGTTTAGGCAACTGGACGTGTAGTTTTCTAGAAGACGTTTCGCCTCTCATCCAAGAGACGTCTTCAGTTCTGACTGATGCAGGAGAAAACAGAGATAAATATACAAATAAAGAATCAGCTGCAGAAATAATGTATATTATATATACATTTATAAGCTGAGGTTGGCTGGTTAATCAGTTTAACTAACCTGCAGTCGGCTGCTGCACAGACCCAGATAGCTTCCTTCTTGTAGGTTTAGAACAGCATTGTGGTGGCGTTCCTTCAATTTCTAAAACATGTATGTCTACAAATATTCCTTTCCCAAAAATCCAGCTAAGAAATCTTTTGCATCTACTTAAACGTATTTAGTTATTTTATCAAAACTGTTTGATGTCCTACCCTGCTAACATGAAACAGTTGTGTTAAAGTAACTAAATAGACTTAAGTAGATACAAACGATGTATGGGGAGGGAGAAACTCTTTAGAAGGCCTTTAGAGTTATAGGGAGAGTAAAAAAAAAATTTTTCCATTGGGGGCTTCGCGCAATAATTTTAAAATGTCAGAAAAGGTGTTATAAGTTCAGATGTACTGAGATCAGAATCATATCAGGGGATAAAAGAGGGAGATCATAATTATCAACCATTTTATTTTCTTCCAGGGTGTTTCTCTCCATTTAAAAAAAAAAAAACACAACCCTAAATGGAGTTTCTGTGGATTTGCCTGCTGCTGGAGGTGATCATGATGTCCATGGCTGCCAGAGGTGAGTCTCAGAAGACTCAAAAAACAGATCAATAGGGGATATGGTGTATTAATACATGAAGATGACGTCCTTGGAAAAGGTTTGGATGATCTGCAGCAATTAGATTCTGGAAAGTTAGAGCGTGCTGACAGTCTGTCGGAGCAGAACAATCATCATGTCTTCTAATGACAATCAGATGCTGATTTTTATAATATGATGCCGATTTTTGGGGGCTAATATTTTAAACCATGCTTCTTTTCTTACTCCATTTACATGATAAAAATGATAGAATGATAACAAAAGTTATGCAAGTATCAATTTAAACACAAAAAGAAACTTATTAACAAATCAAACACATTGACAATAGATAAAAAAAAATGTAGGGAGCAGCTATGTGTGCACCTCACGTGACCTAAAGACATGGCAGCTGATTGCTCTTGTCTTTAAGTCGGATCGTCTGATTCTGTCTTGGGGGAAAATATGAGTTCTGACGAACAGAGTGGGATCAGCATCGGCTGAGTGCTGTAGAGTTTGGCTTTTAGGTGATGGACCTGATCAGTTTCCTGTCTCGTCTCTGTGATGTTAAGAAAAGTTAGTTAAAGTTTTACAAAAAGCATCCGGTTATTGATTCAGCGTTTTTGAACCATCTTTAGCTGTTTGACTGGAAGCTTTTTAGGTAGAAAACTAGAAAGGATTTTGGTTTATTTATTCTCTGTATATAGAGCAGCTACTGTCGCTTGGTTCTTCTGCTTCTATGCTCATCTGCTTCAGTTTTCTTGTCCTTTGGCTTTGTAAAGCAGCTCGTTCTCTCTGAGAGTCGTCATCGTTGTTCAGAGGAAAGTCTCTAAGTTTGGCTCCAAAGTCAGGGACTGAATGGAGATCTGGTCTAGCAGTTGTACTAGACTGAAGTTGATAAAAAATGGCTTTTTATATTTGTTTTTTTTTTACTTTTGAGTATGAAAAGTTAAATAAGATTACTCCGTCATATTTTTAATAATACCATAGTACCCACTTGTAGCTGGAAATGGACGGAACATGAATCTTTATTCACCTCCTATCATGCAGAGCTGCAAACCTCTGTTCTCTGTGTCAATGCGCCTTCTAGTGCTATCGTCTACCTTCACGTTTTTTTTGTTTATTTTTTATTTTTATTGAAACTAAAAGAAGATGAAGCAGGAGCTAGACAAGCATCTGACAGATGAGAGTGATCTCCGGCCTGTGGGCTTTATGAGCAGACAGTCGTGGAGTTGGCGCCCGCTGCAGAGATCACGCTGAGGAAGAGATTCTTTTCTTTTTTGCAGGAACAAAGCTGCATTCAGCGAGGCGAGGCACAGCCAGCGTGCAGGCACGGGGCAGAAAGTAAACACAGGGCCACGGACCGCAAAGAGATTAGATTAGATTAGTTTATTAGAGATGTTTGGTGTACAATGCCGCAGCATTTCATCCCCCTCTGCCTGCTGTGTGTCAGCAAGACCAGGGAGAGATACGAGGCGAGGGAGAAGGCAAAACAAAGTTGGAAGGTGATGAGAATGAGGGAGACTGGAGTTAGGAATGGATGAAATGATGGAATAAATAAGGGGTGAGATGGTTGACCTGGGAAGGTTTGTTTCTGAACAAATCAACTGTCAGACAACAGAGAGATTTAGATAAAACTTTTTCCTTTTTGTTTTTCTGTTATTTCAGCTTTGGGTTAGATTCTGCAGCTCTTTTTGTATCTTTCTCAGACTTCATCTCCACAAACATTGTTTGTTTGTTTGTTTAGAAACGAGTTGTTAAACATATGAAGTCAAACTAAAAGGTCATTTTGATGTTTTCTGTGGTTTTTAGCTTTGAAAAAAATTGTTTGTTATTGTAAATAAAATAATTCAAAGTTTCAGAGCTTTAGATAAAATTCTTGATTTCCTTCAATGGGAAAAAATTATTTATACAGATCACACGATTGATCTCCTTCATTTCTTTCAAATACATATCCAATCTAGAAGTGTTGAATTGTTAAATCATTGATCCATCTGTGAATACATGTAGCAGCTTTTTAATGGATCTGTTAGCTTCCAGCCAGCAGATCGCCGGTCTGGGCCAGACATCTGATTCTGGTCACCAGCACATTTATTAGAACCACTTCGCTTTGCATGGAGTATTGCCTGCTTTACTTTACTATTCATCAAACTGCATTTTTCTGCTATTTAGTGTAATACAGTAAAGGAATGTCATTCTTTGAATTCAATATTTATACATCAGGAATCAACAAACTGATGAAAGATGATTGCTGAGCAAATCATCAGTGATTCTCCCTCTCTGGTTTGTTCCAGTTTCAGTAAGTGCTGCAGCGATCTGTTTATGAAAACGGATCATATTCACTCAGGGAGCTGGATGAACAATAAACCATCATATGCAAAACATCACAGAGTGCAATGAAGCATTTAAAGCTTGGCCTTGTTTATCAGGCGGTTTCCTGTAGGCTGCAAGACGTTCGCTCGTTTATCTAGGAGGTTAACATACCTTCTAAAATTACAATGAACAGTTAAAGAAGTGAAATTAATCTGTAATTTTCCGGCTGTGCTGCTTTGTGCCACGAGTGTGTAGAGAGGGAGAGGTGGAGATAAAACACAGCGTGTGCACCGTGACGGCAGCAGGTGTGTCCCAGGAGCTCCTCGCTATGATCCAGTGTCTGGGCCTCGCTGGGGATATGTTGGTGTTACTGTGCATGAGACCGAGCAGCTGAGAGATTAACAGCTTCCCCTGTTAGATGGACTGACCACAGGGGTCATCCACAGAGACCTTTTTCGCAGATCTGGGGGCAGATTTATCAGGCATCTTAGAGCAGCTTTTATCTCGATGATTTTACTGTATGTTTCAGAGACGGTCGGATCGGCTTCAGGCAGGAATAAAGAGGTTTTCCGGGACTGAGGTCTTTACATGTTGCCGCCTTTCTTTTTCTATGAAGTCACAAACACCTTTTGAAGAGCGTTGCCTTCGGACTGAGTGCTGGTTTCTGTCGCTTTCAGTCAGAGCTGGAGTCAATTACTACAGGTGCCTGGTGGTGGTGACTGATTTAGACAGTAGTAGATGTGCATCGGGATTTACCTTCTAGCCTTCATAGTGGTCGGAGAGATGAATGGATTTGTGCGTCTGCATGGATGGAAATGAGGAATTTATGATCTATGATTCAGAAGCAAAGACCAAGCCCCAAAACTCTGTGGAGTCCATGTTCTGCATGCTTCTTCCTGATGGTCTGTAGATTCTAAACAGCTTCCAGGTGATCCTGCTTTGCAGACCACCCAATATCTGGCCAACAGCACAGGGTTCATCTGTTGTTAGAATATATGCAGACAAACAGCACATTAAAAAAGCATCTTCCTTCTACTCAGGCGTCCAAACACAGCAATGCTGCAAACATGCAAAGAGTGTAAACAGCTCCAAACACAGAGCCTGCAGTTTACAATCCAAGGTCACTGCTCATTAATATAACTCAGGCTGATTTGAAGAACTCCATACCACTTCTACTACTTCATACTTATCAATGTGCAGAGCGGAAATACCAACAGTGAGACGTAGGAAAGGATTATAACAACGGCTAAGAGAACTGTGGGTAATTAGGCAAGTGCTCATAGCAAAAAAGGGAGGCTACCACTATAGTTGGACAATGATCTACCATCTACTGCAGATACTTCAGATAACAATTAGTAATATTATCATAAAAATAAACCCCAACAAAAACCAAAAAGCCTGAGGGTTTTATTTTAAATGTTGTTGTTGAACATGTTTCCATCCATCCATGATCTGCCCATTGGGTACATCCTGGACAGGTCGCCGGTCCACTATTATATAAGAGCAGTTTAAGGTGTTTCTAGGAGAAGCATAATTAGGCCTGGATTTCAACCCAGAAGCGTTTTAGTTCTAAACACTGCTTGCTGTTGCTGTTGCCTCTTTATTAATTTTAAATCTAAAAATCATTGAGTCATGCCGACTGAAGATCTCCCACCGTCTCAAAAAGTTTGTTAATCTCATGCTGGCCCCTGAAAACATGAAGTCAGAAGTCTAATTGGGTTGGATCAGGTTGATCAGACACTACTGTCATAACTGCTCCCAGATAAAATCAGTCAGTAGATTTTGCAGATGACGCCAAATTATCATATGAAAAAAGTATTAGACATCTAGTTTAAAAAAGGAGATTGATGGATATTCACTCAGTCGGCATTTATTGTAGGAATGATAACGAGACAGAAATCATAGCATAATGTTCAGCCCTGCTCTGATCAGACACAGTTTCCTAACCCTAACTTAAAGTCTGAAGATTTTCAGAATCAAAACACATTGCAGACAGTGTGGAGAAATAAGTAAAATGTTATGATAATAGAAATGGCTTGTTATGGGAGGATTATTTCTTGTCCCAAAAAGCATTTCCCAACCAAGAACTGTGAGGGGTGGAAAGACCTGAGAGAAAACCATTATAAGTAACTTGAATAAAACAATATATATAATAGGGAATAATAGGAGATATATTTTTTCTCACAACAATACGTATTGATGCTGCTTATTTCTCTAAACTATGAGTGAACTGCTTCAGTTTAAAGTAAAGAAAACAAATCATCAGCATAATGTCAGTTTGTTTGCCTAGATAAAATATTTTGACATCATGCTTTGGTATCATTTATTGATGCTCTTTATGCCAATAATAAACCTATTGGCCGCTTCATTAGGTACGATATTTAATTGCTTATTCACTAGAAAGGACTCAAGTCTATCAGATCATCAGCTGCAGCAGTGATTTGGTGAGAGACAGGGTCCTGCATCAGAGCAGTTCTAGAGTAACCGGTTAACCTGATAATTAAGTGTTTGCATTATTGGAGGATGTAGGAGAGAAGTCATGCATGCACAGGTATAACTATGAAAGCTTACAACTGTTTAGCATCAGCCCCAGCTGATGCCAGCTGATGCTTATTCCAAACATGCCATCAATTGTTTTGGAAGCTCTGTGCTGCCATCTAGTGGTCTCCTGATTATTTTAGCTCATTTCTTGGCTAAATACACTTCATTTTTATCCACTAGATCTAAACGATCCATCTCTGCTTCATGTTTTATATCTTATTTGCCTAATGGTGGCTTCTGAAGGAGAAATAACTGCTCGCTGTAGAGGAGATGACTCATGTCAGTGGAGTGATGCCGTCTGTGTGAGAACTAGTGGGGGAACATCTTGACTCCTCTGGGTGAACCAGAAAATACCACAGACAGATGCTTCAAACAAATGACTTCATGGTAAACAAACTGGGACTCATCAGCAGCCTGCTGCTGTAAATTGCCTACGACATGCTGTTAACAATGAAATGACCTGGTGGATGTGTTCATTTGGCCTCCTCAGGGTTTAGGGGCTGATTTTTGCTGCAGCTGTAGGCAGCTGCTGAGAACAAGCAGGCTGTGGAGGTAAATATCTCTTGTCTGGGTTGAATTTATTATCTATCCATGAGTTCGGACTGTGAGGGAGACATTGGTGACATCCACTTTGACTCGGTTGGTTCCTCTTGTTAAATCCTTATGTCTGGGCCAAATGTGCTTTAATTGTGCTTCAGGTGTGGGAATGCAGTCTGCCTCAGCTTCATATGGTGGTCTTTCAGGTCGCTCTCTGCTCCAGATGCCTCCACATAGAGTCAGTATTCATCTTTAGGCTGCAGTGATTAAGACAGACTGAGGACCTCAATTCTCCGTCTACTTCCTCCTGCACAGCTTGGTGTTTTGGTTCTTTTACAACCGTCGTTCTGTTGCTCCAAGTTTTACAGGCTCTGTTAATGCTAAAACCTATTAGGCACCATTTAGATAAAGTCGGTGTTTGCTTTGACTTTGCTAATGGTGGGGTATTAGGGGTCTGCCTGGTCAGTTTCTGCGGGGGTTGACGGCATGTTTGGCTAATGTTTGCAGAGGGGGGGAGCAGAAAGAAAAGCAATGAGAGCAGATAAGATAGAAAGAGGAGGCTGTATGAAAGAAGCTAACAAGGATACAATGACTTTAACCCCTTTAACACAGTTAGACCTTTAATGTCCGACTGGGTTTATCCTGGGGAATATTTAGCAAAGCACCAGTCAGTCAGCCACAGTTTGAAATCGGATCATATTATCCGATCAACAGCAGAGATGCTAAAAAACAGGATTTTCTTTTTTCATTTCACTTGATGCTTCCAAACTTGTCCTAATTTTCTGTCTATGGATGAACTCTTGTCGAGTTAGATGTCAGAGAAAAGTGTAAAAATGTTCTACATTTTACCACCTTTTATTAGTTTCACCCTTTAGAAGAAAAGAAAAATCAATCTGAGATCTGTTTCTTCCAGGGAAACACCTGATTGATGCATCTCTGGAGATATTCAACATATTTTAAATGTCAAATTGTTAGAGGTAGGAATAACAAATAGAAATCTGCTCTTTGAAGCATATTTGTTCAGCGCTGCAGGTTTGGTTTCAGACATGTTTGTCTTTGTCTTTTATCTGCTTTGTGTTTTGCTAACAGACCTAACATGTTACGATTATTCGGATGCATTTTTCCTCCTATGGATCCAGGTGTCCTTGCAGACATTTTTTCCTCTATATTTGACCTTGCTTCTTTTTTCTCTCTCTTTGTGTTCCACCACCGGCGCTGAGTGGGCTGTGGCGCCACACTGCCTTATTGTGGTCTCAGTGGGGTTGGGGTCTGCTTGGTCAGAGCTGTGGTTCAGCGGGTCAGAGGGCAGGCAGCGGATCAGGGAGGGGTTTATGCACACACACTGTGAGTGGGTCTGCTGGCATGTGTTTGTAAAGTAGGGTCAGAGAAAGCACATGCCGGCACCAGAGGGGATTGAAATAACACACCAGGAACCCCACTGGACCAAAACAAGCTGCTTTCACTCTGCTTCTTGTTTCCCCTGTTCGTTTTTGTTTTTTTGTTTTGTTTTGGTTTTTTTTTTTTTTAAATCAGAACCAAACCTGAAGTTCATAACCAGATCAAAATGAATTCTTGCACATTATGAGGACTGTTCAGTTATATTTTTCTACAGCGTTTATTACTTTACTTCAGGTTTTGTATATTGAGTTAGAGCTTAGCTTTCAGGCGTCTCTGGTTTTGCTAAAAAGCGAAGCTCCACAGATGCCCTGACTCTTTCCTCCTGTAGCAAAACACAAAAAATGTCACCAAAATGTTTATATTTATGTCATTTTATTAAATTAAAAATTCTACTTTACCGGGTTTTCTTTTTTTTTTCTTTTTTTTTTTTTTTAGATAATTTTAACACAAACGCATAAAATAAATCCTACATGATGCATGTCAGTATTTAAGTAATCAGGTTACTTTTTATGCTATACAAACATTTAACTTTATGGATTTGAAAGAGCTATACTCATTAGTAATAATTTTAGGTAAGTATACTTTGTTAAAACTACATTTTTAATAAAGATGTTCTTCATTTGAATTGCTTAATAAGTTTCAATAAGATTCATTTAAACATTTTTACCACCCAAATTCTAAATAAATAAGTATCTTCAAATTAAAAGTATTGTTACAAAATAATGAATGAAACAAAGTACAATAATTAAGAGGATTTTAGATTTCTACATGAATGAAACAGAAAGAGCTTTTATTTTGACATTTCCTGCATTAAGTTATATAGTAATGCTGAAGCTAGTTTAGCAGTTGATAGTAAATTATGTTGATTTTGTTCGTAAATAAACCTTTAAATAGATAAAAGTCTTAAACTGTTTTGTAAATATTCTTATTTCTTAAAGTTTTTTATTTTTTATTTTCCTACATTATTAATAATTGTTCTTCCCTTTTTTAAGGCTGATAAACAGGTGTTATTATACTGTAGGAAAACTACAAGGCATGTGTAGCAGTATGCTGCATCACAATGAATTTATTCCCACAAATTCATATTTTCCTTTAAAAGCTCCTGGATCTTGTTAAAAAAAAATGTTAAGAGTTCTTCGTTAACGACTTAGTCTCAGCTACTTCCTCAAGCACAGTGTACTTTTAATGCAAGTTGTTTCTTCTGGCCGCCTTAAAGCCGCTTCTGAGTAACTGTAGCTCACTGTCTGCTGCAGATGGGAAGCTTGGGAGTGAAAACATGCTCAAAAGAGCGAGATGAAGCTGACAAAGCTGTTTACAATTTTCAACAGTTGTCATTGAGGCTACATTATTAATTTTGTACATTGTAAATAATAGCTGCTGAATGTTTCAAAAACCACTCCGTTTATTTTTCAAGGTTTTGGAATAAAGCAAAGTACAAACTTCCGCAGAAATATGAGCAAACAGATGAGAGGACCTGAAAGTTGGCACACCAGCTGTCCATGTGGAATCCATACTCTGGTGTAGGGTAGGGGGATAAGAGGAGTGTGAGAAATGTGGGGGTGGGGGCCATCACAGCCACACTAAAACCAAACTTATACCTTTCTGTGGACTTGCTAAGATTTTTTTTTTTTTTTTTTTCCCGTTCGGGTTCAGAATCCGAGCCTAGTGTAGACATATGGTGCCTTCCTTCAATTCTTTAAAGGATCGTCTTTCACTGGAAACCAGTCTAGTTTGGATTAAAATGATCTGAGATTATATTTTATTTCCAAGTCTTTCAGAATTATTAAAAGGTTTAATTCAAGGCAAATTGGTTATTTTGATCCAGTGGATCCATTTTTTATTAAATATCTGGATATGTTGTATTGCATGTAGAACTTGGTCAATTGTTTTAATGCACAGGAGCATTAAAAATAAATTAATCTGGATAAAAAACGTCACAGTAAAGTGATATCTTTCTAAGTCCGTATTTAAACTACTGACCCATGTTTTACTAGCCGAAGAGTGACAGAAATGTTCGACAAGCCAAGTAGCAAGCTTTTGTCAGAGATTTTAGGTACAGGCTGATAAAATCCCCTATTACTTCTTTGGGTGATATTGAACTAATTTCCAATATCAATGATGCAAAAAATTATGCTTCCCTTCTTGTTTTATCCACATGTACTGTGCATGCACTGATTGGGAAAGAAGTAGGGTTTTTAGTTTCCAAACCTGCAGATCTCCAGTCCTGACCTGCTGATTCCCAGGTGATATCTCCTTGCATCTTTCATTGTTCTTAAGTGTTGAATCAAAGCCTCCAGATTGGAGATATGTGCTTTGAAATAAGCCAGTCTGGTCTGGCTGTCCTTAGAAAGGCTTTAGTCTGCTGCCATGGTTTGACCTGAGGCTTACTCTGAGGTGAGTCTGTGAGAGATGTTGGGCTGTAAAAATGTCTGATTACATGAACCCCGGGAGTTTACACCTAAAACACTGAGGTAGAAATATTTCAGGACTTTAGTTTCAGCCAAGGTAGACATGAACTCTAAGTTGATTATTGTTAATACATTGAAAATCAACGGAGGAGGGTATGGCTGACAAGTGCTGCATTTTTTCCCAGAGCAAGAAGCCAAACATTGACCTGGATCTGTAAAAGATTCTGAAAACAGATCGTAGTTCCGCTACACTGAAACCAGGGACCTTAATCCCACAGTGTGCTAACGTCTGGCAGAAAGCCCCACAGACCAGTAAGCTGTATTAATCATTCCCCACTACATGACCCTTCATACTGGCCAGTTCAGCGTACTTATTATCCAGGGGTAATCCCCGTGTTGTGCTTGCACCATCGACACATTGAGACACAACAGGCCTTTTCTTTACATACAATTAATAAAGCTACTTAGTAGACTTATGCTTTCTGGGGTTTAAGGGCTGAGTTTTCGGTGCTTCAGAGGAGGCGGGAGGATGGAAAAAAAGGAAAGTGGGGTACAAACAGATTTAAAAGTTTACTTTTGGAGTTTTAAATAAGGTTCTGATGTTTCAGAGGTTTTTTTGAAAGCAACGGGTCTTGGAGAGATGTCATTATAATTTCCTGGACATAGAACCTTTCTCCTTTTGGGAGCTGCATGTTTTAGAGTCTATAGTCTTCAGTTGAAGATTATTCTAATAAAAAAATAGTTAACAGTTTTGATAGCTCTGACAAGTTTTCAGCCTTTTTTAGGTCAGTTTATTACTTCACACAGCATTCAAATCAAAAAACAAGGGAATGATTAGAAATATTTATTAAAGAATTCATCTGATGACCTGTTAGAAACCAAGGCTGGTTTATACGAGTCATAACATTACATGATGCAAATGAAAAATAAGGAAGTTAACAATATTATATGAGAGAACTGACTGCCTGCAAATTAAAAATATTCTAATTTCCGCAATTAAGTGCTTATTTTTGTTTTTGTTTTTTTTGTTTTTTTAATTTTGCTTGCAGAATCAAATGGTTTAATAACATTTAGGCGCTGGTTTCATAAAATACTGTATCTGTGCCTAATTTATTCATTAGTTTTAGTGTAAAAATATCAATTTGTGCTTCTGTTTCAGAGAGAATTGAAGTCTAGAAGTCTAAAGGTAGCAGTATTTTATGCAGATAAAATGTAAAAATACAAATATACTTGGCCAGTAGTATTGAAACACATCTAATAAGAACAAGTTGATAAACAATTATTTAGTCTATTGCTGTTGTCGACAGAAACCTTCAACTTTTTCTTACTATATGTTTGATACCAGTAAATAACAAGGCTTTATGTTACCCAACTTTTACTGGAAGCACCATCTAAATAAGAATACATAAAGCTTAATAACTTTAATTAAATTAGCTAAAGCTCTTGGATGGATGCGTGGATGCATGTGTGGATGGATAGATGAGAGGTCAAAAGGAGTAGCAACTTCAGCCTGTTTTTGAGAAAAAATGTCCTGGGAAGAGTTTCTGTGCAAACATCACTCATTAGCTAAGCTGATTTTTAGTGGTGATCTGGGAGCTGCATGTTCCTGATGGTGGGAAACACCACATGGTTTCTAGAATCAAAGGTTTAAAACCCCTAACATGCAACATGTTTCCTAATACTCCATGGACTATTTCGATGTTTTCTAGTTCCTCTCTCATGTGTGTCAGACAAACATAAATTAAGACCATAAGTGTTGTTATTGAAACATGAACCAAGATAAGAGAATATGAGATCTATAACTGCAATGGTTTCCTGGTACTGACCTTACGAGACTCTGTAGAAGAATAAATCGAGAGAAAGCATCTAGATAGTGAATTTATGTTAACATAGCTGGATCCTTGATTAGGCTGTTTCTCCAGTTATTTTCATCAGCCTTCAACGGCTGTCTGAAACTAATGGCAGAAAGTTATAGTCTAAGTGGACGGCAAACATCATTGTTCAAGTGGTAAGCTGTTTGATTGGTTCATCTGCTCAAATCTGTTCCTACTGTGTGTCTGTCTGTTTGTTTTTACATGAAAAAAGGCACCAGGAGTGATTCTATCAGCAGGGCTCTGAATGTCTGTGTGGCTACTTTTGTGTCATTTGGTGTCAGAAATTCGAATGATGATTATAATAGGACCAAAGCAGGGACACATTCTGGTTTTAGAGGAGCGGAATACCACTGGAAGCTGATTAGCTGGTTTTCAGCTTTTTCAAAGTATGTTGAGTTGTTTAGACAATATGCTGTTCAGAAACACTGATTTTATTTGAATAAACAGAAAGGAGTCCATGTCCACTAGACAGTGCTTTATTCTGCCTGACTGAGTCGTATACCTCCACCTCTTCAGTCATTGCACAACCAGGTGAACGCCTCAGTGGAGAAAGGCACCAAAGGATGACTTTGTAATTCCCTGTTTTTAACATGTTGGTCATACTTTGGTTTAAAATCAGCCTTTTTTCTTTGTTTATATTTTCAGTTTTACTTTAAATGCTGTTTTCACTGTATAAAATGTATCCTTCCCATAAACTACTGGTTACCACATCAGTCAGAGACCTTATAGACAATTAATTGATTCATCTATTTCCTGTCTTCTGTTTTACAGTATTGCTATAGCTAAACTCCCAAGGCATATGCAAAACCCAACTAGGTTTAAGGATTTAACGGCTTACAGCTCATGCAAGTGGTTCTTTTAGAGGACCAGGAGTTGAGACAGAGCGATAGACCGGGCAGTTATTATCTTGGCTGACATTCGAGTTGTTTTTTTCTTATATCAGTATTGGTCATCCTCATTGATTCATCAGTGCATTCAGCAGCCTTGCCTTGAGATCACGTCATGCTCTGTTTGATTGGTTCATTGTTTTCTTGTTCAAATTGAGAGCCGTGTTACATTTGTTAATTTTCTCGTTTTTATTGCGCAAGTGTAGAAAGAAAAAACAATATCAACCTAAAGAATTGACAGCACATATCAGGGATTATTTTTAAAGATTTTTTAGGCTCTAGTGGCCTTTATTTTTGTATTATTTTTGAAAGTAGGTAGACAGGAAATAGGGGTAGAGAAAGGGAAAGAGATGTGGCAAAGGTCGAACTGACCGGGATTTAAACCAGCAACGGCTGCGTCAAGGACTAAGGCCTCCGTACATCGTTGCTCGCTTAACCACTACACCAACGCCACGCCCCTACATATCAGGGATTGTTTAGACTGATGTCAAAATAATCGCCATTGGTCAATCTGTAACCAGGATCTTCCCTGTTGCAAATAAAGATCAGATCACCATTACGCCAATTTTAATATTGGGCAAAAATGATCAAAGTAAATCCAAAGAGAAAGCATAAACACTCTATTAAAGGTTAAACTCAAGCATCTCAATGGAGTTTGTCTACACTTTGACTAGACCCCTCCAGATCCTTGGCGTGTCTTCAGGTTTGCTCTGGTTACTTTCCTGTTTTCTTACCTGAAGAAACCGATGGTTGGACAACCCTCAAGATATTCAGCCAGAGAGCGGAACTGGTGTCTTTATCAATTATTGCTAGTTGAGTCGTATATAAACATAACTAAATAGATCTTTATAGGTTTTTGTATAGTTCTTTAAACTCCTGTCATTGAAACTCACAACTTTCTCTATTCTTCTGTTCTATAACTATAACGACTCAATTGATGAAAAGAAAAAGTATGTATAAGTGTTTCCATTCATTTCTGGAATCTTTTTCTGCTGTTGCATAGTTTTCATTTGAGCCTTTTTGGAAATATTTTAGATTAAATGATATGTAAAGAAATTACCATGTCTCAAATCCAAACACACACAGGAGAATAAGACAGTGACCAGAGCTGAACAAATGGACTTAGTCACGGCTGAAGATTGGTGTGGAATGTGGGAGGGGGGCACGTGTGTGTGTGTGTGTGGGTGTGTGTATGTGTGTGTATTATGTGCATGCTTGGAATGCTTGACTCCCCACTCAGTGAACCAGAAAACACACAGGTGGAGGAGGTGGAGAAAATTTGATGGAGAGGAGGAGGAAGTACAGGATGAAGAAGAGGAATTGAGACACAGCTTCTGCTTTTTCTGTAGCTTTGGACGGCTCTCACACAAGTTCAGTTAAGGAGTAAACTATTAAAACAACAAAAGTAGCTGTTAATTACAGATATTTTGCGGTTTGTAAACAGCTTCAGTTGTGGGTGTTTGCATAAAATAAGTTTGCTGTAGTATAATAATAACAAGGTAACTGGATTTCAGATAAAAGTCATCAATCAAATCAAATCCAACCCTACAGAAGTTCATAATCAATCAACCACTACCTTCTTTTATTCTCACCATCTTTTCAGAGGATACCTTCACAATATCATCCTGCAACTTATGCTGATATTGAAACAGTTAAGACAACCCCGGAAATGATCACCTGGGTTATAAAAGAGCTGTAGTGCATTGATAGTTTTAATTCAGTTAAGTGTATTTATGTAATGCCAATGAGCAACATATGTCATTTCAAGAAAATTGAATCAGGCTTACAGTGCTTACATGTGGATTTGCAAACAGTGGAAAACTGTACATTTGGTTCTTAGTGCCATATGGTGGATAATCATCAACATCAGCCCCAATCAGCATTGATGTAAACATCACCCTGACGGAGACAGAGGTTTACTGTGCAAGGATTATTTTTATTTGTCTTCACTCAGGATTCACTCCTTTCATTAAGAGGTAAAAGTTTTTATCAGCTGATTGTTTTGTTTAGTTTTCATTTACCCATGAATTAAAATTATTTTTAAAATCCATTTAGTTTTATCAAATAGGACTTATTGGCTGTCATCAGGTGTTAGGTTGTCTATGTGCCCCCTGATGGGAATCAGAAAAAGAGCAGGAGGAAACAGTTTAGAATTTAAAAAGTCTTAAGGTTTAAATCTGCTTCGGATAAAGGTGCTGAATGGAAAGACATTAAACCGTAGCTGTTTCCTGGACCACAGAACATTGGGGGCTTAGCCCACTCTCAAGACTTGCTGCCCTGCAGGTAAAGAAAATACACAACATGAATGTTCCCCTCTGTTCTGGGTCAGACAGCAGCTCAGTCACTTTAACATAGAAACGGCACAGCGGCTCTTACCTGAGGAAGCCACCTTTAGCCGCGGGTTCATCTTAACTTTAGATCGCTCTCATATGCAGAAAGTCCGCTGGCAGTACCCACACCAGTGTGGGAAGGGGGAAAAGAAGGGACCATGCACCACCAAAGGGAGAAGAGCCAGGACTAGCCCCAAAAACCACCACAGACCGACCCCCAGGAGGGACAACAGCCCGCAACAGTCCCGGCCAGCCCCTCCATGCTATCCATCCGCAAACCGCACACTTGGTCCCACAGATGCCAGAGGGGGTATCCAAACTGCCAAAGAGCATGCCCTGTCCCCCACCAGTCACAGCCGTTCCAGGCCCCCAACAACTTTACGGTCCTCTTATACCTATGGCTGCCAGGAAGTGGCAACCCAGGTAGTCCACCCCCCAAGTACGGCACGCCAGCCACCTGAGTCACGCAAGCCGTGCACAGGGGCAGGCAGCAAGGCAGGCAGCAAGCCAGACACCCACCACAAGTTTAGATTTATCTGGGCACGGAGGTAATCTATCCTACCTGCCATACAGCAACACCAGCCAGTTGGCCCCCTTGTCAAGGTATATATATATCGTAGGATTTTGTCCTGGGCCCAGCCAAGGCTGTCAGCCGGCCTGTACTTAACTGCGAATCTGAGCGTTTTCTAAACTTAAAACATGATAATGTGTCTAAGTAAAATAGTCTAACATAACCTCTGCAGGGTTTTACCACTGTGTCTATGTTAACAGGTACTGTGGAATACAGAGAGATTATTTAGGATGGTTCATGTTTGTCACATTTAAGTATTTCATTCATTACTGAGCAAATCAAGGCTGGAAAAAGCTTCAACACATGATAAATACAGTTTACTTTCATGTGTTTCTGTAGACCTTTATTAGGAAAGGATTAGTTTTCTCATTTCAAACAGAGACGACAGCAGAATTGCTGGAGTTCCTCAAGGATTAAGAAGTAGAAAGGAGCAAAGATTTTGTCTCGACAACAATGTTTTAATTTTTGTTTGATATTGGGAATAGGTAACTGAACTTTAAGATCAATTATTTGATCTTTCGTTATTATTATTTCGTTGACTAATATACAAATGATTAGGGCTCATTTTGAATATTATCATGAAGTTTATCTAATTTTTAAATATCTGTCACCTTTCTTCAGACTTTTGAAAATGATCCAAACAAAAAATGCAAAAGGCATTTGTTTTTTGATTTATGACATGACTGTGGTTAATGACAAAAATTATCTTCATTGTAATTGTTTATTTTCAGGTTTTCGTTCTAGATATATAAACACGTCACATTTCTTTGATGCTTTACTAGTTTTTTTATTATTTTAGTTAAGCATAGTCATAAAAGAGGCATAAGAAATTTGTTTCTTTCAAAGGGTCTATATCAAGTGTTAAACTCTTTAGGAAGCCTGAACAAAGTATGAGACTTTTAGCGGATTAAAAACTAATTTTTGTGACTTAAATATTAGCTAAAAACAGAAGAGCTGCTGTCACTACAGATTAGCTATTAATAGAGCTACTTTGTCCCAACCTTTAAGCAGAGGAGACATTATAGAGTTCTGCTTCACATTCACACTCACTAATCAGAGAAAGTCAGCATATTGTTCAAGCTGATGAAGACTAGAACATCCAGTTGTTAACTTCTGGACTTCATGGTTTTCTCAGAGAACCTAACAGATGCTGCATCCTTAATTGGATACAGCCCCTAAATCTGTCCAAAGCCAAGGCAATATAAACTTTTATTGTTCATGTTACTATGATATTAGGCACATGGACAACTCTGGAAAAAAAAAAACATTACCCAAAAGGCTAAAGGTTGTCAGGTGATGAAAGTACAGTGGAGTAAGGAACAAATTTCTAAGCTGATATTAACATCTTATTATTTACCAATAAGGTTCCATCTTTATCTGCCACAAACCCTGGTGGTGTTACCCTTAAAATGGTCCCCTGAACACAAGCTTTGATGATTGAACTGGCCCTCCGTCTCCTTCCTCAGTATGACAGACCCCCTCACAGCAAATATTCACCTCTTTATCACCGGCAGCTGCTGGTGGTGTCTTTGTGTGTGTGTAGGTGTGTGTTATCAGTGTTAATGATTAACAGTGTTTGCCTTTAGAATGCCAATAAATGTCCCTTCCAGGACGCCGCTTGGTTATCTATCAGATAAGCAGATGGATGCAGCTGGTTACTCTCCTTCCACTCTAAAACGGTTGAACAACAAGAATCAGGGCCTGGTTTTAGTTTGGGCTCCTTCCTGGCCAGGTCACTGAAGACATTAAGAGGAAACATAAGCCATTTGTTTACCAGTGTCATTTATTTTAATTAAATACAAAGTTTAGATTTAGAGCTTTTAGCATAAACCTATAAACTTCATTGCATCTTCCTACTATTTCAACTATTACATTCCTATATCTATGTTTTTTTAATAAAAACTTTTTCTAAAGCAGGTTTGGGTTTTTTTAAAGGTACAACTTTATAATTCAAACATTTAATTTTTCAAAAATAATACATCCATAGAACATCTAGATTTCTGCAGAATGAAAGTAATAATTTTGCCAAAAAAACAAATAAATAGTCATTTAATTATCACTGGTCCAACACACACACACACACACACATACATACATAGATATATAGCTAGCTTAATGAGCGGAAACATACAGTCAGGTATAAACTTAAGAAGCTTATTTGAAAAAGTAGTTAAGGTTTATAGTTTAACAGTAGAAATAAAAAGACATTTTCTAGGATTTCTTTCCTTATGTGGGATTCTATTTCCAATTCCACATCAAACATTATTATTATTTGGCAGCCTTATTCCATAAACAAGGACTTTCTGTTTGCTCCTATAATGACTCACTGCACTGATTAAGTCTGACAGTTTACTATTACTCTGCTACACCTACTAGTTAACTGCTAGCCTGTTATCGAAGTTGGATGGCTGTTTTATTGAACCTGTTGTATGATCATGGTATGCAAGACGTCCATAGAACTGCAGATGAAGGTGCAGATGGAACCTATATCTTCTATTTTAGGAAACTCGGAGCAGCCGTTCTGTGTCTGCCTTCTGAAGGGCCTTTCCAAGCAGCTTGCCTAAACTGGCTTTCTTTCGAGTAGGTACTTTGTTCTTCTCCTAAAGCAGTGCTGAAAGAAGTCCCCTGGGGGGGGTGCACCAAGTGCCAACAGCCCTAAACCTTCCGCCTGACTCCTGGTTTGGAGAACGGTTTCTCCGTATCGTCAGCTGGCTGTATATCAGAGGGAGCATACCCGGTCTGTGTCAGATCTCATATAAATGTAACCTGGTCCTCTGCCTCCATGGACTGAACGATAGACACACACCAAAATGAAATAGGACCTGTGACCTTTGACCCACTTGCAGCCTTAGTACTCCTCTTTATCCTTTTTCACTTTTTTTTTTCTTTTTTGTCCCCTCTCAGTTTTCCTGTTAATTTCCCATTTACTCCTCCACTAATAATAAAGACTTTTATGGTTAATTAGTTGTTGTTTAGTTAGAAATAATTCAGTTAGTAACACCATGTATTAAATTATACATTTTGTTACATTATAACATAAACTTCTATGGGCTTAAGTAGAATTTTGAGCCATTGATTAAAAAAGTAATATGTATTCACAAAATGATCCAAAGTTGAACTCTTTTTAGAAAGGAAAATCTGTTCTGTTCAAAGTTCGGTCTGACAATCTATTTAGCCTGCCAGTGAAACCCTGTATAGCGCAAGCATTTAAAGCCTTTAACGTCTAACTTCTTCTGTTCTGGTTCTGGCCTCAGAGGTTCGTTAGAGAATATAGAAAACAACTAGTATCATAAAAGACAAAGGAAACCAAATTTGATCATTTACATGATCAAATTCAACGAGATCATACAGTCAGATTGGTTCACAAATTTCAATCTAAGGAAAACCAGCTGATTGCATCAACTTATTGACTTGACCACAATCCCTCACGCCAAGATTTTATAAGAAAAAGGCTAATAAAGGCCAAAACATAGCGGCCAGCTGATGTTTCTGCATATCTCTAGTAAGAAGTAGGGCTCAACGATTTTTGCCAACAAATCAAAATAACAATTATTTTCTACCAATATTGTGAATTCAGTTTTATTTTTAATGTTTCCTTTGCACTGACCACACTTAGATTTTAGTTTTTTCATGACCTTGAAAGCTTGCTTTCCCAGAGTCCATTGTTTTTTGACTGTTGTTTTACCTTTATGTGAAAAAATGCTTAATTCTTCTGGTATACATGGATCTTAGTGCTAGCTGCAGCTCTCTCTCCCATTCTTTGTGGCTGCACTTGAAGTGCATTACTGCCACCTAAAGAAATTTTGCATATTACTCTTGTTAAATTTAATGTGACCTAGATGGAGTTTCTTGTGTGATTTGAAAATTGCATTTTGTTCAGTTGTGATTACATTGGAAATGTAATTAATTGCCTAACCCTGTTAAGAAGTCCATTAAAGCCAAAGGAAGTGATATTCACTGTTTCTCACACAGCATGTATAAACCACAGCCTACTTTGTGCTTTGATCAGCTCCAGTAAGACCACAGTGAGTGAACTATTACTGTATCACCTTGAACAGACCACCTCCTGCGTGAAACATGGTGGCGGTAGCTTCATGCCTTGGGACAGCTAGTCAGAGCTGATTGATTGGGACGAGTTGAGATGCTTGAGTTTGGTGCTTCATCAGAAACTATGTTTTCTCTTCCGGTCAGAAAAAATCAATATCTCTCATTTCTACTTCACACCTGAGAGAAAAATGTATTCCTCACATTCTAAAAAGGAATTTCTCCTCCTGTATTTTTGTGCTTCTTTTAAACAAGGAACTTGTTTGCTAAGTTTCTTCATCTCAGCAGTTTTTCTTCTTTCTTCTTCCTAGTTGTCAAGTTTTTTTGTTATTTTTTTTAGGGAGAAACTGACAGGTGCAGCAAAGAGGAGAAAAGAAGCTTCTAACAATAAAACCAGCAATTACAGCAGCTGTAGTGAGACGAACTCAGAGATGCAGAGGGCGGGTCTGAAAGAGCAAAAACAACAAAAGAAATACTCACATTTCTCAGCAAACGCAAAAGATTTAAAAAACAAAAAAGGTTTGCACACATGTGAATGTTCTCAGAGCACAGCAGTATGAACCTCTGCAGGGATCAGGTTGCAGAACCAACCACTCAGCAGATTCCTCTGAGTTTTTCTAGCCACTGTGTATTTTTCTTTTCTGCGTGTGTTTGAGAAAAAAAGAGACAAGTGTGTGGTCTAATGTTTGTGTGTGTGTGTGTGTGTGTGTGTGTGTGTGTGTGCGTGTGTGTGTGTGTGTGTTCAGTGTGGTACCAGCCTCAGGCCCAATGTAAACTGTCAGGTTGGAGTAACAAGCAGCAGTTGACCTACTGATAGACTGGAAGAGAGGGGTCACAACAAAAGAGTGTTTTGGTATCCATGCGAGAGCGAGAGTGTGCGGCTACTTGAGGAGGACGGATACGTTCCCGTCCATCACTCTTCTTCTGTCGCCCTCAAAGGTGGTTTTTAAAGTGCCGGTTCTCTAAAGGAACCGACTGCAGCTCATAAGCAGCTTAATGGATGAAAACAGAAGAAACGTTTGAGGAAAATTCAACCTCGATCAGGATTAAGCACGCAGCAGACATAATGCTCCTGTATCTTTGGAGCCGACGTCCCATTGATGCTAACGCAGGCAACCTGCCAGAAAGATAGAGTGGACGGTTTCCACAGAACGTCCAGGCTTTATTCAAATTGCTTTAGATAGAAACCACAATAAAAATTCATCTCTATTTAAAGAATGTCTGAGACCCACCTTGTCCAGCTTCCAGTGTACATCACAGCTCTGTCCTGCTGTTTGCTCCATCAAAAGCATTCCTTGGCTCTCCCATCTCGCCCCATCCTCGCCCTCCTGCCAACAGTAACAATGTGCCGGCCTCTGCAGAACCATCTGAGTCGAAGAGCAACACCACTAAATGAGCTACATTTTTTTTCCACGTTTGCAGGAATTCTAAATGATGCTAACATGTCTTGATTTATTTTTAATACTCTGATGGAACCCATGGAAGAAGTTCCTCTAACAAAAAATGCTCAGTCCAAAGCCAAAACAAGTTCTTTTAGCTTCTTGACACATCAACTAGGAAGATGTTTTTTTTTTTTTTTTCTTGTTTGGTGTCTAAGATATTGATAATGGTAGCTAACAGATGTTTGGTCAGACGTCAACATGGTTTTTGGGCCCGACACATAGGGAGCAACAAAATGGCGGCCACCACCACTGCTCTGAAACTGGAGGAATTTAGTTTTGTTTTTGTTTTTTTGTTTTTCAAAGCAGACAGAAAAGGCAATAAAGATGGAGGGTCATGAAAAACAGACGGAAATTTTTAAGAAAATCAGACATGATGGAATGGGCTGCAGACTGCTGTAATTTATTATCAGTCAATAAAGTCCTCTCTGATTGGTTGTAGTGTCATGAAACCCTATTTAACTTTCTTGTGTCTCGTCACTTGGGTGGAGGAAGGAGAGAGATCATCGTGTCATCGCGCAAGTTCTTTAGGAAAGGAAGCTGCGTCACGTGTGCCTTCAGGCTGCATTTGAAAAAACCAGTGAGCATTTCTCTATTGTTCTGGGCCTTGTTCTAGTAGGGCATCCATCCATCCATCCATTGTCTTTACACCCTTGTCGGGAGTGTTGCTGGTGCCTATCTCCAGCTGCGTTTCAGGCGAGAAGCGGGGTACACCCTGGACAGGTCGCCGGTCTGTCGCAGGGCAACATAGAGACACACAGGACAAACAACCATGCACACACACACTCACACCTAGGGAGAATTTAGGGAGACCAGTTAACCTAACAGTCATGTTTTTGGACTGTGGGAGGAAGCCGGAGAACCCGGAGAGAACCCACGCATACAGATTTTCCAAAAAATGTAATCTTTATAAACAAAAAAATCAATTAATTGATAAAATCAGTTGTTTATCGTAGAACTATCATCTAGCCACATATGGGTCTGGTATTGTCTGTTTATTTTTGTTATGGTTTTCCATCTGTTATCAACCAGCTAGCATGGAGTGAGTCTAATGGTTCTCATACTTCTCATTGTTTGCTGAAGTTCTCCATCATCGTGTTATGAAGATGTTTTACCTCCATCCCTGAGATTTTCCCTGTGTGCTAAACAGATGGAGACCCATTTTTGTCTGATTTAAGTAGCACTTTAGTCTTAGACAGGTCAGTCAGAGGTCCATTATTTCTGATTCAGACTTTAAAAAAAATGACTCGTAAATATCTATGTGACGGGAGACCTACCTGTGTCCTCGTCTTTGCTTCACCTATACAGCTGTTTTTCTTGGAGCAAAAATTATTCATTCCACTGACTTAAAGGCATAAAGTGATTCTTTAATTTGACCAAAGTTTCTTCCGACTGGAAGTAATCTAAGTGTTTTGGAGCAGCTGACTTGAATCTCACGTAGAAACTGTGGAGGGAGCTAAAGATGAGAGTGATGGTAAGAAAAAAAGCTCGGCCTTTGTTGGAACTCTTTGCTTTTACAAACTTCTGATCAATAATCCAGAATGGACCAACAGCTTTTTATCAGGGGAAATAAAGAGCTGAAAACAAATGAGCTGATGTTTTATGAGCAGAAGCTTCCAGGTAAAATCTAATTCATCAAACATATTGGTGCTAGTGCAGACACGTTTGAGTCATTTTTGGGAGAAAGAGCACATTTCCTCTTTATTTGGCCCACAAATCATCTCTTTTGGCCCTAGTGGAGTTTTTGCACCTCTGAGCGGGAGGCTTTTTCTCTGCAGGAGCAGTGCAGTTCAGTATCAAGCTGTATTTTTTGCAGAAATACCAGAAGTCAATGTTAAACCTCTTTATTCCCTCTCTGTCATTTGGAAATATACTGCTTTGGAGGCGAATGTGGTCTAAACTTTCAGCCCAAAGAAAGCTTAACTACTCAACAACAAGATAAATATGCAAAGATACAACAACAATACAGGGAAAATCAATAATGTCACTAAAAGGAAGTTTTTCAGAGACCTTGTGCTCTGCAAACATTTATTCCCTTTTAGTTTTTTTGCCCACAGCACAAATCTAGAGAAAGGGAACTTCAGATAACATCATCCATGTAGTTAAGCGAGTGCTACATACTATGCTTTAGAAGAAAATCTTAAACTATACGGTAAGTTCTTTGGAAGAGGAGCTGCTCAGTTTTTTCCATTATTAGGGGGAGCAGGTTGGAGGAGGAAGGAGGAGGAAATGAAGGAGGAAGATGTAGTTCAGCTGGAGGTTCTTCTCCTGGGCTCAGAGGAGGAACCTGAGTGTGAGCTGATCGCTAAATAGTGGGAGACGAGTAAATCACTTTTTGTGCTGTCAGATGATGGTGTGAATGAGAGCAGTGAAAGGATATGAGCAATGGAGACATAGAGGGGGGAAAAGGGCGATGAGGAGGAGGAGGATGGCGAAAAGGAGACAGCACGGGAGCAGGAAGAGTTCAGGAAAATGTGAGTTCAGACTGTTGGCAAATAGAAGAGGAGAGAAGAATTAACATATATGGAGCTTGAAAGTAGAAATAATCTTTATCGTCCTTCAGTGGGGAAATTCAGGCGTTCCAGGAACAAAATGGCAAGTTAGAAGAAGCAGATAAACACACCAGCGAAATATAGGAGCAAAGCGTAAGAATAACAGATGGTACAGGAAGGGCAAATTTAAACATAAGACCAAATGTTCTACAGGTGTTTGAATAATAATCTGATAAAAAGAACCAGAGAGTAGAGGGAAGGTGAACCCTAACCCTAAGTCTGCCATGATACCCGGAAGGATCCAGTGGATCCATCTGTGGGACTGACCTGTTCTCCACACGTCTCTGCAGCAGCACCTTGTGGCTGGTCCCACTGCAGGGAGGAGCTCCTGGATATGTCGGCTCAGCCTGACGTGATTCTTGATGCTTTGTTCTTCAGACCCCTTACTTCTCCTTTATTTGTGTAGAAGAACATTCTCTGTATATATTGGTGTTTATTTATAAAGATTTCATCCCATTTAAATGTTTGTAGAAGTGTACAGAGAATCCACAGCAATCTGTATTTGAGAAGATCCACTGCAACATCTCAGCCTCCTCACTGCTGAACACCTCTTTCCTGTAGATAGAATCTGGACTACTTGTCTGCAGCACGCAGATGTTGTCTTTTTCCTTTTTTCTACTGTCTAGGAGCCTTTGTGCATTCATCCTTGAACCAGTTGTCCCACTGTGGTTGGACCCTACAGGAGCTGGTGTCCAACTCAGCAGAACTAAGACTTACCAGCAGCAGTTGGGCCTCGAACAGGCAGAGGCAGCTGATATGAAATCAGAAGCCTTCATCTCATCTGCTTGCTGCAGTTAGGGAACCTGATTACTGCCTGAGCTGCAAACCAAGAATGCACTCTGAGGTGGATGTGTTATGTTCAAGTTCACTGTATATGTAAATAAATGTAAAAATTTCAATAAAAAGTTAAATGTTAAA
>JAUZNJ010068453.1:0-26181 GCA_034780135.1 Jordanella pulchra
AGGCCTCTCTCATCTTTTTAAGTGGGAGAACTTGCACAATTGGTGACTGACTAAATACTTATTTTCCCCACTGTAAGGCATTTTAAACCTTTTTGCCATCTGCGACATGTTATATTGATGTTATTTCAATCTATGTATTAAATCTATAATCCTTGCACAGGTTAACGTTGAAAGGTTGGCTCTACAACATTTACAGGTTAAAAAAAAAATCAATAAGATTTACAATTTTTCAGAATATTGCGGACTTGAATATCACATGCTCCCTTTGTTGTCCACAGAAGATATAAGAAAGTTACTATTTAAAGAAAAGCAAAGGATGAAGAAGACGTGAGGATAATCAGGCTTGGAAGGTCCCGAGGGAAGGAGATTTTATTACATTTATTCAGAACCTAAAGTGCCACCTTTCCTTGTTTTTGCAATAAACGAAATCATTACCGAAAAACAAGGAAAATTGAAGGCAGGCAAGTTAAAAAGACAAGGCCTTACCTTGGCCTTGGTCTCTTTTCTGTCCCACCATTCATCAAAGGTGGCAAAGGCGACATTCTCCACCATTTTGCGGTTCAGGTCCCTTTGCATGATGTTCTTCATTTCCTGGATCAAAGAGGCAAGGACCATCTGAACTGTTGCCTCGTGTGGATTCTCTGCCAGTATTGGCATTCCCTCCCCTGAAGCACTGTACTCAACTCCCTCCTCGCTCAACATGGTGCCATAGCCAGGTGGAGGCATGTAAGATGGGAAATGGTGAGGTAAGACATGTGGTGGCCAGCCACTATGGGGAGGGGGTATACTGTGGGGTGGAGGGCCGGGTATTTGAGTGCTGTGGGGTTCATGATAGGGATAGGACATATGGGGTGGCATGTACCTATGGTCTTGGTCATAATGAGCACCTGCCCCACTCCCCTCTTGGTCCATGTAAGGGTGGTGTGTGTGAGGAGGTGCCATAGAATGAAGATGGTAAGATGCATAATCTCCAGTAGCAGCTTCGCCCGGACCTGGAGTGCCATTAGACGAAGACATGCGCATCTGATGCAGGCGACTTAACATGTGGGTTTGCATTTGGAAGGACATGGGAGTTCCACCACTGTATTGGTTCATCAGCTCCATCGAGGTGGCGTAATCATACATGTGGTGGGGCATTGGAGGATACTCAGGGTGCAGCTCCATGTGAGGAATGGGTGGAATCCCTGGTGGAGGTGGGGGTTGAAGGGAGTAACCAGGGGGAGGAGGAGGTGGTAAATGAGGAGGGTAGGATGGTATTGGGGGATGGATGGAGCTGCCAAAGTGCTGTGAAGAATCAGAAATGGGTGGCGGAGAAGATGAGGGATCGGCTGTCTGTGAAAGTCCAGTTTGTGAAGATGATGGTGTTGATCCTGAGGTGACTGAGGGCTGGTGAGTTGTCACTGTTGTGATAGTAGTCGCTTCTTCATCATCATCCGAGATCTCCATGTCTTCTCCAGAAGAACGAGGGGATGCCTGACAAAGTGAAGAGATTATAGTTTGAGAAATTTGCCAAATGCTTGTGTAAATGGGTGAGAACATCACTCAAAGAAGAAAGCTTACTTCTTAAAAAAAAAAAAAAAAAAAAAAAAAAAAAAAAAAAAAAGAGTACTGTCCTAATATGACAAAAGAGCAGATTGCACTTACAGATCCTTACATGAAACACATAACATTTTCATGAAAATGTTAGCATGATCTGTCTTTTTCTCATTTTTGTAATTACAGACAGTTTATACACTTATTGCTATTTTGTCTAAAGGATTTAGAGCAGTATTCTGTCAGTTTGGATGGACAGCTTCAGCAGTTGGTATGTTTATATCCAGAGATACTTAACTGTTATTTCTGGAGTTTGGCTTGGACATTTACAAGCTGGCCCTGGATCCACTCCAATGTTAACTTGGCATAGCGTGCATCTGGTCACCGCCATGTTGAAATATTAATCAGCGTCTTAGTCTGAGCTGTACTCGCCAAGTGAAGATTTTCATGAAGAATGTCATCATATATGGCTGCGACTTTGGAGCTTTGCTGTCATATTTTCCCTCTTTTTTTCTAGAGACATGAAACTCAAGAGTTCATGCCAAACTATTTTATTATGGATTACAGCAGCCCACATCATTTAGGTGTGGCATTCTCTGGGATATTTTCTGGCTAAATTTAAGAGGACTGCTGTGTCCCTTTTTAGTTGGCTGGTCTGCCACAAAGGCTTGACTGATGGAGTAGTTTAGCAATGTTTTACACTCTGGATGATCCTCCCAAGAAAACACCGAGACACTTTATGATCTTATTTGTCTAGAATATGCTTATAACATCCAGTAGGTTGCATTTGATCTGATTAATAATAAAAAAGATTCAAGCTATTATTTCAAGTTAATTTAAATGCATAACAACTTTTTACTGAATTAACAAAACAGTAACTAAATAAACTAACTGATGTAATGCTTTGGCTGTTACAAAACGGAAAGGATGAGCGTATAAATCAGATTCTGAAATCTCTCAGCTGACTTTTAAACTCATAAAGAAAATATCTTAAACTACTAATTTTTAAAATGTTTTATATAGCCTGACTCCTTATCGTGTTTTGGATTCATATGGAAAATATTCCAGAAGAAAAAACAGCAGAAGTGGGGTTTTTCTACCTGTTTGGTAAAATTAAATAAATAAATACCTGTGGATCTGTGTTGGTTCTGAATGTTCTGAGCACCCAGACTGTACCTACAGGAGGTTCTGAGAGTGGTTGAGGTATTATTGCTTTCTAAAACTGAACTATAGGCTTAGCAACTCATGCTGCTGCTTCCTTACAGAATTGGAGAGCAGGAGGAACTTGACATCCTTCAAATTTCTGAGCTGCCCAGCTCTGCAGCCCATTCCTCCACACATCCTACCAAATATCTGTCAGTAACCCACCATTTTTTTCCCTTTAGAATCTGGAGCTGGACAATATTTCAGTTTGAATATATATCGTTATATGGTTTAATTCAATATTGGTGATATGACTTTTACACACATTTTCAGCATTTCAATATACAACACAGTGTATAAACACAGCATTGGTCACTGACTGATGTTCCAGGTTTTATGTATTTTTGTTTTTCAAAGCTAATATTTCTTAAATGTTATGTTAGAGGATTTTTATAAACCTTGCAAAATGTTCTTCATAAGTTTGTACAGTCATCTGTTGTGGGCATTCTTAGCTGTCTTTCTAAGGCTTTCCCCCCCCTAAATTGATATCGAAATGATATTGAATTGACTGAAATTAAAAGATGTATCGCGATATAAATTTTGGATATATCGTACAGCCCTAGTTGAATCTATAAAAAATATATAAATATATAAAAAAACCAGAGAAAAGGTCTAATAAAGATCGGGTCAGTGCTATAAAGGTGATAAAAAAACTAATTGCTTATATTTACATTATATGATGCCTCATCTTGGTTTTGTATGTTTTTTTTTTACTTTTCAATAAAATAGAAATAAAAAACATGAATGTAAAACACTGCTCTAGCATGTTTTTTAAGGTAAATTGTGATTTTGTCCGTCACGTTCAGTTTGCTCTATTTTATGGACACACACAGGTTGATGTACAGAAACTAAAAGCAAATAAATTAAAAATAGAAAGAAAATGCAAGACAGCTGAAGATCTTCTGAAAGCCAAAAGAACCTATGATCAAGATCCCTTTATAAAGAGTAAAAAGTATTCTAGCTTAAGTAACATAACATTAGGAAAATAGGGCTAGTTTAAAACTGCTGTACAGCACTATAACATTTATTTAGAGCTTAGAAAAGTTTTTAATGGTTGAATACAACCAAATCCATTTAATCCCCTCAGATAACATCTCAAAGGTTTTTTTTCTTTATTCACGTTAGTAAATCTTACGTTGACAAGGACAAATGACAAGACATAAATACCATCCCTTTACCAGTTATTTCAACCGACAGACTTGAAAGCTATATGAAGCCATACTTACGTCAAGAAAATACTTTAGGTTTTATAAATAATAAGTCATTTAAACAAAATCTGAACAGAAAATATTTCCTTAGTTATTTAGTGTGTGTGTGATGATAGTGTCCAGTTTATCAAAGGCCGTATCGTACCTGACTCTGCCCATTAAAAGGTGGTGTGTGGGCTCCTGTCCGGATCCCTGTTTCAGCAGAACCACTCTGAGAAGACTCCTGTAAAGCTTCCGTCCCAGAGATGTGAACCTGGGGTGGGGGTTCCTCTGGAGGCAAGACATGGGGAGAATGAGTGGAGGAGGGTTGTGTGCCTGCTGTGAGTACAGTCGGACTCTTCCTTCCTTCTGCTCCTTTACCCCGTTTTCTACTTCTGTGACCGTCTCTGTCTCTTTCCCCCTTCTTCCTATGGTCCTTCGCCCCATTGTCCCTCCTGTGTTCCTGCTCTCTTGAAGCATCAATTCTACGCTCCCTACTTCTCTGCTTCTCCTCTTTCCTGTCTTCCTCATCTTCCTCATCAGAAGCAAGGAAAGAAAACTTAGCCTTTTGTTCTTTTAGAAGCATCTCAATACGTGAGTCGAGACTGCTGCTGTGGTAGACAAATGGTAAACTTTCATTTGTAGAATCTGGCTCAGGGGAGGAATCCCGATGAGGAGGTGGTGGAGAGCTAGAGGAGGAGGAAAGATGGGGAGGAAGGGAGGCTGAGGAAGGAGAGTTGGAGGAAGATGCGATGGTAGGCTGAGATGGAGAAGAAGGTGGGGGAGTCTTGGGCGGGGCAGGCGGTGTGGTGGGACGGCGTTTGGGTTTTGTCCACTGGTCTTCACGAGCGGGACTATCCTGGTTAAAATCCAGTGTCTCAGCAACGGCTGCTGCAATAACAGAGGCGGGTGGGAGTGGTGGTGGTGGAGGAGGTGGCGGCGGCGGCAAAGCACTGTGATGATCAGCATGATAGTCTTTATCAGCACCAACTGAGGGCAGAGATCCTCTCTCTGCCAGACTGGTACCCGCTGAACGGGAAGAAGCATCCAGTCCCTGAGGAGGGGTCGGGGTGGGATCTTTGGAAGTGGCGTATGCAGAGTAAGATGATGGGGGAGGAGACATGCTGTTGGAGGAAGAGCGGTGAGAGTTGGAATTATATCTGGGGTCAGAGCTATTGGAGTAGTCGCTGTCTCTGTCACGGTCTCGTTCTCGATCCCGGTCATGGCTGCTTCTTCTACGACTGCTGTGGTGGTTGTGAGAATGGTGATGGTTGCGGTGTCTCTGGTGGCTGTGGTCACCTAACCGGGAGCCCAGACTGTCTCGCCTGTACCCCCGGTCTTCCCTGCGATCTGAATGATGGTGGGAGTGATGGGAATGGTATTTTGAGGAAGAATTTGAATCTTGCTGGTGATGGTAAGATGACCTTCTTGAGGCAATCCCTCCAGCCCCGTACCTCCCCCCGGATTCACGTTCACGATCCCTATCCCGGTCCGACAAAGGAGGCTGATCATACTGGTTGCAGATAGGGGGAGGAGGCATTGAGGAGTGATGTGCCATGTGTGAGCCAGGTCCTCCAAGACTGGGGTACGGGGGGTAGCCTGGTGGCTCATTGGGACGGTATGATGTAGTTGGGGGGAATGAAGGACGACCTCGGTGGTAAATTGAAGGGTCCTGTTCATCCGGGTAACGAGACACTTTGTAACCTCCAACTGAAGACGAAACAGCAGAAGATGAAGATGAGGATGGTAACATGTCCTGAGGCGGGTAGCCACTGCTCAAAGAGCCTGCATTGAAGTTTGGATGCCTGGAACACAGAATTTACATAAACTCAATAATAAATTAAACTGAAGAGCCAAGAGATCAGAAGATGTCTATGTGCCATTAGTGACATAAGAGAATTACAGCTGAACAGGACAGAAGGTAATGTAACTAATCATCAACCTTACAATTGTAATATGGGTAAATTCACACTTATTGGTCTATGGTCTGGAAATCTCCCAATCCATGACGAGAACAAGCTGAATCGAGTGCTAGAGCAGGCCAGTAGAATAATTGTTTTTCAGCAAATTCATGCTCTAAATTTATAGACAAGGATCTTGAGAAAAAAGCTGTTTAGATCTACAAAAATCCTGCTCAGCCTTTGCAATTCTCCTTTCAGCGACTTCCATCTGGAAGAAGACTGAGAACCCCATTAACAAAGACCAACAGGTACAAAAATACCTTCGTTCAATCTACTTTGACTTCTTTGAATAAGGAATACTTCAGTTAAGAAGTAGTTAGGAATCAACATTTCAGGAAATGTGTTGGGTAAAAATGTTTTCTCGTCATATCGGTTTTTAGTCCAGATGTAATCTAACTGGCGATTCCAATTTCATAAACCTCTTTTATTGCCATTAACTTGGCAACAAAATGATAATTAAAAAAAAAAAGATATAAACACCTGCTGCCAGAGAAGCCTGAGTCTTGTGAAAAAGGAGTCCCAGATCTTGAACTGTAAGGTGTCCCTCCTCCCCCCTGAGATGAAGCAGAGGAGCCTGGGGTGTATGGACCAGATAAAGAAGAAGGTGGCGTGTCGTTTCGCTGATCGCTAAAACCGGTATCAACAGAACATGGGGTCACATTTCCCGAGGTGAGGGCTTGAACTCCTGCTGCCAAAACTGCAAGCTCACTGGAAAATCTACGCCGGATTTCAGACTGCAAGAAAGACAAAAGTATTTCAATTATCAAATTCTAACAAAACTTAAGGCATGGTAACAATTTCTACTGTTTTACTTTACAGAGTAAAAGCCCTAAATAGCACCAATTTCAGAAGCATGTCTTGAGAAAGTTGAAGACTTCAATCAAGTCTATTGATCAGTCTGATTCTACAATGACAATTAAAAAAAAAAACTTTTTTACAGTACATTTGTCTTATTAGTGACCATATTACCACTGACATCCAGTGGCAAAAAAAAAAAAAATGTTCTTGAAACACCCAGACATGCATCATAATGACTTGTAATCTTATATACGGAACATTATCGGTCCTGGTTTGATTGAAAAGAAGAAACAGTAATAATAACCACAAACAAAATCAAAAATTCTGACTTGCATATACACTGACATCCTACTAAACCAACTGAAGCCTTACTGTGTCAGGCTGTGGCTGAGCTGGGGTCTGAGACTGAACACTGTCTGTCAAAGCCTTCCCTCCAAGTGGCACTGTCTGAGGAGTGTAGGAGCCATTTACAATCAGGTCATAGTACTTCTGCCTCTGTTGACCTGCAGAAAAAAAATGCATTAGGAAATGGGTATTTTTTTGATTACTAATGGTGTGTTTACACCGAACCTAATTGCAGTGAATTTTTTGCCTTATTTGCACACTGTTACTCGCTTGACATTTCACCCGCAATTAATGTGACCATACAGGGGCGCTTCACCATCTCATCAAACAGGAGATTCTGTCTGCTGGCTGTCTGTGATAAACCATAATGAGGGACCTGGATTTTACCAAGCATTTTACCAACAGTCCTTCTGAGGACCAAATTAAAATAGCCTTTTTAAAAGCTAATCACAACCGCTTAAAAGCTTTCTTACTTCATCCTTTTTCAATATAATCTTTTTTTATATATTTCATTTCGATTGAAAAAAGCTGGGCTTATACAGCATATATCACAACATCACCCAGTCCCTGATTGGATGTTGGGGCAAGAAATGACAGAAAAATTCTGGTTTTAAACTCTATTTTGTCCTTCACATCGCTTCTAGTCTTTAAAATTACCTTTAGGCTCTAGTGGCCTTTATCTTATTTTCTTTTTGAAAGTAGACAGACAGGAAATGGGATTAGAGGAAGGGGGAAGATATGTGGAGGACCAAAGGCTCCACAGGAGCTGCGCACCCAAACCCTGCACCTCCACTGAACCCCACAATGCTCCTAAAGTGTAAGTCACTAACACTGGTTGTATCATTAACATTTGGTGTGAGCACACCACAACAGAAACTCATCCTAATAACGCTACACCAGCGACTTCAACGATATATGTATGTTTTAACTTACCTTTTATATCTAGCTGAGCATGAATGATGTTACCCATGACAGAGGTGTTGTGCAAATGCTTGACTGTGTCCTTAGCTCCTCTCGTGCTGGTGAATAACACCCTGGCCAGACCCAAGTGCTTCCTGGTCTTTGGATGAAACAGGATTTCCATCTCCTCCACTTCGCCAAACTTCGAACACATTTCTGCTAAGAATGGCTCCTTAATGTTGTCATTGAGCCTTGCAAAGGTCACCTCTTTAAGAGGTATGGGACCCACATAGAACTCATCGAGCTGTGGTAAAAATGAGAAGATCAGACAAAAAGCTGTAAGGCCCCAAAAAAGCAGAGTGAGTCTCTTTGATATTCCCAGAAACTGTAAACACTGAACAAGTCAAGTGAAGAAAAACAAGAATTTTAGAAAAATAATATGCAACTGGCTGAAAAAAAAGCATGTACAAAAAACAACCTTCAAGCACAAAACTTTACGCCGACCACAATGGACCATTAAAGTTCTAAACAAAAAAGTTGTACCACTAATTACTGAAAACACAGAGTACATGACTAATCAATCAATAATAATATATTTATACAATACCACTGGCATTAAAAGTAACTAAAATAAAAAACAAAGATAAACAAATCAATGGATGGATGGATAAACAAAATTCACCAGTTATTCACCACATCTTACATATAGTTTCTTACATTTAAAACTTTTAACATTTTTCTTTTAGACTAAAACTAAGTATATCATGGCAGTATATCATAGAGCTCCATATCATAGCAGTATACTTTAGTTTTAAAAATATAATGGTACTGGTACTAGAGAACAATGTTGGAGCTGATAAACCCACCTTGAACTTTGGCACTGGTAAGGACAGCTCCGTATATCTAGACCATAATCTCCGGGGTCTAGGGTCCCGGAGCTCTCCCACAGGCGGGAATCCAGAGTCCTAAAAATAAATGACAAAATGTTACACATATAAAGTAAAAATGTATGCAAACACATATTATAAAGTAAATATACTCTAATTAGACTTACTGGAACACTGAAATGCACGCCATCATATCTATAAACTTTCTGTGTAACCCGCCTAATGGCTGGGTCCTGGACGAGTTTGTAGCTTATCCACTGCAAACTGACTGCTTTTTGTGTTTCGGTCCCACTGTCTGGATCCATTCTATAACTTAGAAGAAAAACAAAAGCAATAATGTAAAGATAATCTGCTGGAAAACAAATGCCAACCTGACAGATATTCTAGTAAATAACACATTTTTTTTTTTAAAAGTCAAAGTCTGAAGGTTTTTTTTGGACATGTATTGTTAGTTTGTACATTAACATAGAACGTACACTTTAATTTTGGAAAGTGGTCAATGAAGTGTCATACATGCCAGAAACACTGCAGAGAGTAAGGATTCTTATATTTTTTTCTAAAACAAATTTTCCTATTTTTGCTAACAGTTTTCCGCCATTATTCTTAGAAGTACCTAAACCGGTTTCATACAAAGCTACAAAATATATTTCGGAAATGGTCAGGGACAAGCTTAAAAAATGCCAGCTACAAACATACACAAAAAAACCCTGTACACTAACAAACTTCCAAAATGACTGCTGCCCTCTATTTCCTAGTCTTAGTGTATTACCAGAGTAGCATATGTTTATACAACCTCTACAGATGTATGGGTATTCACGAGTGTATTGCTTTCTCAATTTTAGGAGTCACTTAACAGTTTAAAAAAGACTGGAAATACATATCCAGACTCTGAAGAAATAAAAATAAAATAGTATAATTACATTAAGGTCTTACCAAAATGTTACCACAAAAACTTTCTTACCAGCTTTAAGTTTCGCATTGCATGATGTTGTTTTATTTGCGTTCTTTCTTAAATGCAAGATAAGGAAATAAACATTGTGTTTAAACATAAGGTAAAACTATTAATGACAATAGTATTAAACTGTTTTGGCTTTTAGAAACTGGAGAATGAAATGAAGTCCTGTAACCTACAAAAATTTTATTCACTGATTTACATTTTGCACATCTTTGCAATAACCCTAAATACATAGAAAAATTTGTTAACAAACTAGGTGCAAAGTGAATTAAGACAGTTATGAAAGGCTGCAGTAATTATAGATTAATAACTCTTGCCTGCAACGCTGTGATAAGCTGCGTCACAACATTTAGCCAGATATCAGTACTTGTGACTTCGGAGTCGTAAAAATATATTTAGAGATCACATTCAGACACATACAATGTTTAGTATTATCATAAGCTTGTTGCTGAATTCGGTTAATCTCCTGTCAAAACAAAGATCACCGCTACGTCACTGATCAGATACTTAAGCTAGCAGCCTGCTGTTAGCAGAGGCTAAAGTGTAACAAAAAATACTGATTATTAATTCAGCGAGCGTCAAATACTAATAAATGTATAGTGCATCTATCCGCGTTCCAGAAACATTTCTTAAGACCACAATTATACGTTGCCGTTCAGCCCAAAACATATAGCAAAGTAAAATTGGTTGTCTTCTCGCTTTAGCTAGGGCAAACTGATGCTACAGATGGCTAATGCTAACTAGCAACATTAAGTTAACAGTTTAAAGTTTGAACTTAAGGACCTCTGTGAAAACACATCAGTCTTTAAAAGGGTCTATCTCGATATGTGCACATACTCGAAACTTCATTTAAATACCCTCCCTTGGTTTAACAAAAAATTAACCCCCACCTCTTGGGGACCCGCTCATCCGAAAGTAGCAATCCGCCGCCGCTACAGTGTAGGTAGCTGTAGGCCCGCGAGACCAACAAGAAAAACACTGGGTCACAAACAGATATAAGACACCTCCGGCCCAGCAATTAAGAACATCAAATTAGCTAAAACAATTCCGCGATCATTGCGGTAATTAGCTGAGAGGCCAACGACCATCTACGAGCGCCAAAGCCATTGTTTTGTATTTGAAATTCCAGATATTGTTGAGCGAGCGGCCATCGCATAACCAACCTGAACGCCTCGCCTGCTCCCCGTCAATGTATGCTAATACACCCTGCGATTCTGTACCAGCACTTTCCTCTAAAACTACAAACAAAAATACCAAATGCAAAGGTTACGAAGCGAAAATGGGAAGGTTACATTAGATAAAATAGTAATGTTTTTTCGAGAACTTACTTGATTATAAGCTGTACGCGTGAAGTGTAAGATTGTAGTTGAATGTGCTCGCATCATTTTCAGAGTTGAGTAGTGACAACATCGCCATCAGTAGGCATAAGGGTGAAATAGCCGCAAAATCAGAGATATATGAGAGTATAACTGAAGATTTGATGTATCAAATTAACTTCAATGCTAATTCCACTAAATTGCCATATTGCGCAATAATTTTAAGACTTACTCGAAATAAATGTTGCAACTCTTTTCAACGAGTTGTATGTTTGTCTTGCACAGGATCTTGAGAAGACTGAAGACACTCTGCTATTGTTTTTGAGCTTTCTGAAGATGATGCTCTTCTTCATTTTATGAGCAAGTCTTCTTTGTGAAATTATCTCCAGAGGTTTTAGATGAGCTCCCAGAACCAAGCTGACCTTCTTCACCAACTTGTCAAGCTTCTTTAAGTAATTTGCTCTAATACCGTTACCTCACCAGATGATGGCAGAAGAGATCACACTCTCCACAACAGACTTGTTTCAGGAAAAAAACGTCAGACACTAAAGAACGATTTTTTCTGGGGTTTTTTTTGTTTTTTTTTTTTTTGCCAGACAGTGGTTCCCCTCCACTTTCGCCTCATACCGTTTCTCACGAGGCAGGTTTACAGAGGTATGTTCTTGATGTCATCTGCTTGCTTCCCAAGATAACTTCACAAAATTGTTGATGTATAAGATTATTTAATTTGCTTTTATTAGATGGAATTACACAGCAATAAATTAAATAAATCTGGATTGAACTGAGAATTACGAGGTTGATCTCTGTTTCTTGTAAAATACTACAATTGCTTCCAGTTTTTGATACAAACTATAACCAGATTAAAATCAACTACAGCTATTTGATATACAGTATATGCTAAATCTATTTTCTTAATATGAACTCATTTTATTTAGGAAAGTATGATCAGTAACATGGGGGTCATTTTAAGTGATCATCATTTAAAACACCTCACACAGTTGCAGAAGGTTTTAAGGTAATTCTTTACAGTTCTGTGGTAATAAACATTTCTTGCCTTCATGGTAAATGTAATGTTAATAAATGTTTTCAACAGTGGCATTATCTCATATGGAATTTATTATTTTTTAGAGGAAAATAACCTTTAACATTTACTATTGTTTGGTTGGAGAGACAAGACCTATGTTAAAAATGGATACAACTAACATTTCATGTAAAATAAATGTGATACATCCTTTTAAGTTATACTGTTACGAATTGCGACAGCTTGGGATCAAAAATCTCTTACAATAGTAATTTATTATTTATGCAAATTTAAGTGATGCTTATTTTTCAGATGCGACAGAGCTGGAGATTGCTGTGAGACTACTGACAAATGCACAAATTAAATTTTGCATTAAAAACTTCCCCTTTTTGTTGAGGGATACAAACTCACCCTGGTTTAAATTATTTGTTTCACATTTCTACAGAAAAAGCAAAATACAAAACACAAAATGTTACTTTTAAAGAATTCAGTGCATTTATTGTTTGCTCAGATAATCATTAGAAACAGCGAGACAGAAACCTATTTCACAAATATATTAAAAATTTCCTTGACGTTATGTTTAGAGATAATCATGTTAATATATCACCGATGAAATTACAGCAATGCCTTCAGTCCTTTAAAAACAATATACGAACATTTTTCACCAAATAGTGTCCTCCTTCCCTGTGACTTAAGTCTAAAAACAATCAGGCTTTATGTATTAAAACCTGATTTGATGGTGAATAAAGACTCATTTGACTTGAGTTAACCCATATTTTAGGTTTTGACCATATTATGGATAATAATTAAGTCGTATGATAAAAAACAGCAAAGCCTGACACATAGAGAGACAATATGTCTGTTGGGAGAACTCTAACAACCTGAAGAGCTGAAGATTTAGAGCTTAAATTGATGAAGAAGAAAACTGAGCAAAGCACTGATTTTCCATGTGCTAAAATGCTTTTTCTCTTGTCGATCTTTTACATGGCTTTCACTTTGATCTGCTTCATCTTCATTTGCTTCTTCTCAATCTTCTTCTGCTCACGCCGCTGAGCTGCTTCCTGAATAAAAAAAAAATGGTGGTAAAGAAAATAATACTAGTTAGAGTCCATCACTAATATCACTATTATACTTTGTGATGGTATTTCAGCTTATAAACACAGGAAAATAGTGAAAAAAGCTAGCATTACTGCATCCTAAAGGAACCAAAACATTTGCCTGTGCTGTTTTTTTTTTAAGGTTCCACACTCAAAACTAAAACTTGAAAGTTTCAGACCTCCAGACGGCGTTGTCTCTCAGGGTCCTCTTCATTCATGATCCTCTCTTTCTCAGCTCTCTTCTTCTCCTCTCTGCGTGTCTGAGCTGCTTCCTGACGCTGAGCGTGAGTCTGCTTCAAGAAGTTCTCCTCCACGCGAGCACGGTTTCTGTCAGCTTTTTGTTTTCCCTAAACATACAAAGCAGGCTGTAACAACTAGCAGCTAAAATTTGAAGAATGAGGTACAAAGGCTTCTTACTGTGTGAATTACACTCACCTCTCTGTTCAGACGGAGCTTCTTTACTTTATCAATGCTGTAGATCACCATGTTCATGAGAGGGAGCAGAGAGTCCATGTCTTTGGGAGACGTGTTGCCAAAGCCAGGCACTATAAAGCAAAACATTGATTAATACTAATCACTAATAAGATTTAGTATATTGTGTTTGTTTGAAAGACAACAGGAAAACAAAGAACTCACCATTAAATGTAAACAGTAGTGTCCTTTTAGTCTCAGGCAGCTTTAATGGCTGACCCTCCCTAAATAACACACACACACAAAAATATATAAGCATGACAAAACTACCTGTCACAAAAATCAAAGAATAATGAAATACTCACTCTTGCATAACTTTTGGACCAGAAAACTGATCCGAGAAATGGATCGACTCGATCTTGTCAGCGTGATTGGTGATGTAGTGTACCATCTAAAAAAAAAAATACCAGAAGCAAACCTAAAAAGCAGCACTTAAAATTATCCAGATGAGTTACTGCAGTAGATTAACTTTGTTAATAGGAAAACAGCCGGTGCAGAAGTTGGACTCTATACCTTGTTATCCATCACACCATCTGTGACTTCACCCATCTCACTCAGAATCGCCATGGAGTCTGGAAGCCCATATTTCGCTCCCGACTTCGGCTTGTCGCTGCAGAACTCACTCTAAACAAAGAAGAAGCATGAAGTAGTCAATGTAAAAGTCAAAAAAGCATCAAAAGTCTAAATTGATAGTAGCTGAAATTTTTAATAGAGGCAGGAGAAATAATTTCTAAAATACAATAAATCTGGATAAAAACACAAGGAAGATAGTCACCAAGTCCTGCATCTCCTTCTGCAGCCGAGCCATGGCCCTCTTGGAACCCACAGCAAAGACAAAAGTGTCCATGTCTTCATCATTAAGAGTCACTTTGATTTGCTACAAACAGAAACACGATCATTATGACTGAAGCATTGGTCTAAGAAAGTGATAACTTTGAATAAGTCTGACAGAGTATTAATACACACCACTTGGTCACAGGCGGGCCTCATCATCCTGGTCACAGTGTTCAGGAGATCCTGCCTCTTCAAGAACTGCAACAACCAGCAGGAGACTTAGAAATCAGCAGCAATGAAAGGTGCATAACAACTACAACATGTCACAGAGTGCAGATACCTTGAGCTGAATTAGCATGCCTTCACAGCACACACGCCCGGAGCACCACAGATTATAGATGTGTTCATTCTCCTGGTTCAGCTTCCCGGTGCTCACAGGTTCTTTACTGGTGCCATCATCACCTAGCATGCAGATGAATAGCAATAAAACACGACCTCTCCCTGGAGACTACAGCTACTTTCCAAATGATTCACACCCACTGAAACCTTTTACATTTTAAAGTGAAACCAACAAACTCCTTGTTTTTTTTATTTGGGTTTATGTGACAGACCAACAAAAAGTATCACATTTTTGTGAAATAAAAATTAAATGCAGCTTTCAAAAATAAGGAAATAAAAGACAAAGGTGTTTCGGAGCTTTCGTTTTCAGCGCCCTTGTGTAAATACCAAGGCTGTAAAAAATATTAATACTTCAACAAGTACTGATATTCAAACATTGTATCTGGATAGTGTTGTTTTCCATATTATTGCTATTGTTAACTTTAGATATCTGGATTATTTAGACATTAAAAGAATAATACTTCAACACAATCTTAAAATGCTCTCAAATTGTGTTATATTTAGGTTATTTATTCTGTGTTTATTTGCACTATTATTTAAATAGCATCTCTGATTCTGCCGAGAAAGCATGCTCCAAAATATTCTTTTTAACACCTTTAGTGCCTTTTTTTGCCCATCAATTTGTCAGTTTGAATAATGAGCATCTGAATATTCATTTTCAAGTTTTGCCACATATTCTGATGGGTTTGACCAAGATCTGAACTTTAACTGGGTCATTTTACCACCTGAAAATATTATTTGAAGTCGGCAGTTAATTCATTGTCCAGGAGGAAGGTGAACCTCCACCTCAGTTCCAAGTTTTGAGCGTTAGATGAACTTCCCCCCCCCCCTGTACATTCGTACCTCCACTCATTTTCCTAACAACTCTAACGTGTTTCCCTGTCCCATCTTCAACTTCTCCCAAGTCAAACTTTTTGGCTTTATCATATTTAGAGCAGGTGATATCAATCAGCAAACTTGACTCTGGGTTCAGTCGGTACAGATTTAAGCGGGAGTATAATAGAAGCCCTAATAAATAGAGCACAGAAACAAAACATCCACCGAGACAAAGTAAGATACCTCAGAGTACGAATTGCTTTAAATATGACTTAAAATATCAATAAAGCCATTTGGAGATGAAAAAAAACATATTCAATAAAAATACAATACAATCCTTGCTGCAAAATGAGATTTAACGTTGCAGAGACCAGTCAATGCATGAGTGCGATTTGATAGAGGATTCAACTTTTACTCTCTATGCTACACTTCCTTAACATATTTACCAGATTCGAACGACTGTCCTGCATGGCAGATAGGATAACTCTCCTCTCTACCAAAGGAAATGATGACACCTTGGTTGATCTGATGGCCATGTGAGCTGTATGGTAACACTTTAATGTTAAATCGCCAACAGTTTGCCTTCAGTATAAAAATGAAGCGCAGCACAAGGAATATTTCCTTGTTATGTCCCATGGAGCATAATGAGCATTTGCTCTCCAACATCTACAGGCACTTGCGGTAAAGGATGCTATTTCTGACACTTTTTATTGTGTCTGATCTCAACTCAAATGTGTAACAGACTTAGGATAACTTCAAAGAATCTGCAACCAACCAAGTTATTTCACAGAGTAACTAAGAGGATTACTTTGTCTGGAAATAAAAGTCATCAGACTTTCTGAAAGCAAAACTATGGATATGCAGCAAGTTGCTTCCAAACTTATTCAGAGTTCTGACTTGTCACATTTTCTAAAACGGGTCCCAGGTGGAAATTAATTGTGCTGGGTTTTATTTAGGTGTGTCAGAGTAGAGTCACACAACCCTTCGCACCTTTTGATTAGCAATAAATCGTGAAAATATCTGTATAATTTTCTTTCCACATTAGAGCTATAAACTCCTTTATATTATATTAAAATAATAATAAACAAACATAACAATATACTGTAACACAAGTTCAACAGATCATCCTGTGTTGTTAATGGTTCTACAAAGAGATGGAAAGACTCACCCACAAGTGCAAAGTTACTCTCTAGAAGTTCTCTATGGGAGTTAAACCAGGCCTGAGCAAGCCGGCTGTTCTTGTTCTTGCCAATGATGTAGTTCATAATGTAAGACAGTAAGCCCGTCACCATCAGGATCTCCATGTAGTAACTTTCCCAGCTGTTTTGAAGGTGTGCAGGGACCTGCAGAGAAATAAACCGTAAGAAAACAAATGAATGATGCTGCACCTCAAAGGTTCTTAAAAGTCTAAATATCCGAGCTGTCAGACTACCACGGCTGCAAACACAAGACCTTTACTTCCAAGTTTAGGTATATTAGTCTATGAATAAATTTTGAATGTGTACTTTTTATCTTAAGATACCAACAGAGCTAATATGTTTCTGCAATATTCAATTAAATTCATTCAGGAAACAAAATTTACCACAGTAGCAAAAAAAAATAATTCATTCATTTACAATTGCAATTGCTGCTGGACTGAAACAAAAACACAAAACTTTGACTATAACTGATATTCCAGATACTTTTAACCCTATTTTACCGTGTGGATTATGAGAGGGTCCTTCATGGAGTGGCTTGTCTTCTCCATGTCTCCAATTCCCTCAAACTCCTCCTGGTCATATTTACTGTACATGTCTTGATCCTTGGAAGAAATGATATCAAAATACTCAAACGGCATCAGTCATAGAAAACCATTTGAATGTTAACTGTTATGAGAGTAAGGAGACATACTTGAGTCTCAGAGTCTTCAAAACCATCCTGACTATCCTCTAGTTCCACTGTGGCTTCGTCTTCGTCATCCTCAGGCTGCGAGGAGGGTGATGAGACACGTGGTGGAGGCGCCGTCTCTGTCTCAGCTGTTAAATCCTCGTTCATGTCCTCAAACTCAGCAAAGTCATTGTCATCAAAGTCTGCCAGGTCCTCCCCATCATCAAAGTCGTCATTGTAGCGTCCTCTTGAGGCAGGAAGGGCCAGAAGGAGTAGCAGTGTTGGTACCAGGAGGAGATAAGCACTTCGCATATTGCAATCTGAAATAAAATCAACACAATAAAGGATTAAGATAAAAATGAACGATAGAATAGGAGAAAGTTTCCAACCCATCTCAAATCGGTTTACTTCACTAAAAGACTGGCTATGCTAAAAAAGACAATTCTAATCTGGTCTTCTACAACATGACTTTATATATGACACTGAAAAAAAAAACCATCAATGCATTAGATTTATAAAATAAAAGATGTGATGCCAGAAAGGGATCACAGACTGCTTTAATCTGAATTAAAAGAAGAAGTTACACCTGCTGCTGCTGCTGGTGAAATGTACTGTAATTTTTACAAATGCACAAAGAATGGTGCCAACAACAGTAACATTTACAACAGGAAAACTGAGAAGAGTGAAATAATCACTATGGTGAAACTTCAAACTTTTATGAACATACATAAGTGAGCATTTAAGGTTAGGACATTCATATCTAATGGTTTGAAGTTTATTTAGAAGGGTTGAGGAGAAATTAAACCACAACTTCACCTAACCTAGCGTGGTCAAATCAGGACGCCATCCATAAAGTAACAACAGTGAACAAATACTTTCTAAATTAATTGGTAAAAGTAACAAATTCCCAAAAGGAAAACACCACTAATAACTGTTGCTCAGCAGACAACAATCACTAAGCGATGGAAACTGTTCTCAAATAGTTGTATTCTAAAGGTTCCAAAAATATACATATTTTTTACCGAATGACACTTAAAATCAATAAGAAACAAAGGGTATATATAAAAGTATCCAGGACGGACTTCTTCGATAAAACTTAAGTCATTGTGACAGATTGGCTAAATCTAAAAATGGGACCGTGGCATTTAGCTTGTTGACAAGTTCAAGTGATAAACCGTTAAGTTGTTAAAGAAACTGTAGTGGCATTCTGGTTAAAAATGTATAATTTGCTATTAAGATGTGGATTAAATCCCCCAAACCAGACCCATCCCCCAACACTTACTCACTAATTCTCATTTGCAGTTAGCCATTTACCATTAGCATGCTAACAGTTCAACTTCATTTTCAAACAAACGAAGATCTGAGCAGAAATCTATCTATCGATTTTTTTTCCTGAAGAAGACAGATAATAGAAATCATTACCTTAATGACAGATTTATGCAAAACTATCTTACCTGGCTATAAACAGTGTCAATAAACCTAATGCTAGTTCTGAGTAAAAAATCGGAACTGTCCTTGACGTGATGGTAAATCTTAAAACTTCCTGTAGAAACAGGATGCACCCTTTCAAAGTAAAGTCCTAAGATTAAGGCTAATTTATGTAAAGAATTCATGTTTGTGACCTCTAAAGAGCAATACTAAGAAAATGGCCAACTTTTAAAAATGATTTGAATAGCCATGTTTTAGTTTGTAGCTCTTCAGTGATATAATTTAAACTCCAGAGAAAGAGAACGAACAAAGTAAAAACTTTCTAGATTTTGTTGATGAGAAAATAAAAGACTCTGTTATGTGCACGTTTAAATGTTTGTTATCTATACAAATATATAAAATACAATTTTGTAAAATAAAGCCTTCTATTTACTTATTTAAATAAACGAATTACACCAAGAACAGTTTATCATTACCCTCTTGTGGTAACAATATGCAACTACCACTGTTTGGATTACTGAAAATACTGAAACACCACTTACAAAAATATGTGATATAAATGTAATAGTTTTAAAGCCAAATACAAACAGTAAATATTGTCTCGTAATCTAAAGCTAAATAAAAATTAAGTCCAAGTCTTTATAATCAAACAAGAACAGTTTATTGTCGCCCTCTTGTGGTGTCAGTGAGAAATACAGCTGCTTGTGACGACTCCGATAAGGCTGATCCACGAGTCTTAATTTCGCTTTTGTGATGTACATTTTACTATTTCCAGCTATAATACATTTCCAAATTAAAATTGGTGTTATAAAGGCTTCATTTAAGTTATGATAAAAAAATAAACAAATACAACAGAGAACCATAGAATAGTTTACAGTTGCCCTCGTGTGAAAAATGCCAGTATGCGAAGACTACCATATTGTCTACTACGATCAAGGTGGTTCCTGGAGCGGCTGACCCACCACTTGAAATACACACTCATGGTGTACATTTAAGTAGTTCCAGCTAGAGAAAAATGTGAAACTACAACTGTTTTTGGTTCTTAAGAACAAATATCATTTTATTGTCATAAATTAATTTTAAAAAGTAACAAAAAATGCCAAACATCCTTGGAAGAAAAATATGACATCACTTTAAAATGGTACTGAGGTACCTTATCAATCAGTAAAACATACTAACAAAAAATATTCAAAAAGCCATCCATCTATTTTTTGTCAACACTTGCGTATCGGCGTAGCGGTCGAAAATAATTTGCCTTCTAAATAAGGGAATGCTGCCTTAGAATGGTAAACAGTCGCCCTCTTGTGGTCTTAATAAGAAACTGTGTGTTAGTGGGGCTTAAATACACATGATGTCTTTACTTCCGATAAGACCCTTCAAAACAAACAAAAAGACAAATACATTTGTATCCTGACTTAAATACGAATAATTTTTTTAAATCACAAAAACATATATTTTAAGAGTCTACATTTATGGAATTTTATACAAATAAGTATTCGCATGAAAATTTTTATTTTTCTATGTAATTTGGGGGAAATAGTAGTCATTCATATTCTTTTTGTTCAGAAAAACATAAGTGATCTTGTGAATCCACGGCATTTTAACCATTTAACATACATTAATTATTTCAAAACAAAAAAAGCAGTCCATATCATATTTATAAAATTAGAATGAAAATAAAATAGATCAAATAAACCACGTAGACGATACAGATAAACAATTATTCCAATGTTTAAAAAACCTAGAAGTATATCTAAAGTCACTGCATGTAGTACTTGTCAGACTCATTATTGCTCTTATTTTTTTAAATAATAACCGGAAGTTGATGACACTAGGGGCAAATTGATGCTATTGTGGCCCTAACGAAAAAATGCTACCCTTTGTTAGCAGAAGTGGAGAAAAATCTTGTCTTGATTAAGCGTATCTTAATCGATCAGTCATTTTTCAGTCGATTCCTTAGGACTTAATCTCCAAAGTACAACTAGTTAATTGCGTTTTAATCACAGTTTAACTTATCTGACAGTTAATTAGCAGGTTAGCTGCATAGACAACAGCCGCGGCTTGGGAGAGGATGTCTCTTCACGGTAAAAGAAAAGAAATCTATAAGTACGAAGCGCCATGGACGGTTTATGCCATGAACTGGAGCGTCCGTCCGGACAAACGCTTTCGGTTGGCCCTGGGGAGCTTTGTGGAGGAATACAACAACAAGGTGCGTAGCGTTGTTTGGCTAGCAGCTAGCACCAGCTTAATGCTAACTACCTGCTCGCACAGAAAACTGCTGAATTGGCTTTGATTTTCAATAATACATATGTTTATGGTGTTTACAAGCCTTAATAGTCGTTTTCCATAGTTATATCCTGTATTAATCAGTTCCCCTGTGTTTAATTCTGCACATGGTCAGGTTCAGCTGGTTGGTCTAGAAGAAGAGAGCTCAGAGTTTGTCTGCAGGAACACATTTGATCATCCGTACCCCACCACCAAGATCATGTGGATTCCAGACACCAAAGGAGTTTACCCGGACCTGTTGGCCACAAGCGGGGACTACCTGCGCATATGGAGGGTGAGATGAATGATGGGTTCATTACAGGGTTCCTACAGTATGCTATTTATACTAAAGAGATCTATCTTCCAGCGGGTGAAAACCTTTGTATTTCTACTCACCAACATCATGCTCTTCTTCTTTATGCCTATAATAAAACTCTTTTGAGCTTGATTTCATATTTGAAAACAGAATATTTGAAAACAGAATTAGAACTAGCTTGCAAAGTATTTAGGTAACCATTTACATTATGACTGCCTATAACCTGTGATTAAAAAACTTCTACACTCTGAAGAGAATAATTTCATCGCCTCTATTTAAATGGCTTGGAAAATATCCATGATCTCATTTTCCATCATCAGATTTCTACCTCGCTGATTGTTGCTGCTCGAGAAAAAAAAAAAAACAAGATTTAAGTGTGTTATTAAAATGAAATTTTCACAGGATATTCCAAAAATCTTACAGTCTTTAATAAAAGTTATTCATCCTCATTTGAACTGTACATATTTGCCTCACAGGTCAGTGACACAGAAACGCGCCTCGAATGTCTGCTGAACAACAACAAGAACTCCGACTTCTGTGCTCCCCTCACCTCCTTTGACTGGAATGAAGTTGATCCCAATCTTTTGGGTAGGAAAACTCTGTGTTTTTAAAACCCACAGACAATATGGATCTGACTTTCATCTCATCCTTTCGTATGTGAAAAGTTTCCTTAGTTATTATGTTTCTTGTTGTTATAGGAACGTCCAGCATTGACACCACTTGTACCATTTGGGGCCTAGAGACGGGTCAGGTGTTGGGACGAGTTAACCTGGTTTCTGGACATGTGAAGACCCAGCTGATTGCTCACGACAAAGAGGTTTGGATTTTAAAACTAATCCTTGTTTATTTCTTCATGAGGACAGAATTTGCTTTTATTTATCAATAATTCTCCAGATGTTTTGAAGCTCTTTTACAACATTTGGTTACTTGTTTGCAGATGAAAATCCCACATTGAAGCTCAGCTTTTAGGGATGCTCTTGCTACTTTTAGCACAAAAGTGCTTTGAAAGTTGCCTTTCTGTTATTTCAATACTAATAAAAGAAAACTAGACCCAAAAATCAAACACCAAAGGTCAGTTAGATCCTAGTGACTAAAAATAATAATTTGCCCCCAAGTTTTTATCAAGGCTTTTGGAAAACATTACATCAGAAATTCTCGAGTTCAGAGATGTTCAGCCTTGTTCGTCAAGAGTTGGTGTCCTGCAATATGTTACATGTTTCCCTTGGTGTAAGACCCATAGATGGATGAATAATAGCTTCCCATACAAATGGTGGAAGCAGGTAATTCAAATGTTAATTCAAGAAGCAAAACATTGGCTACAGAAGCCTGGAGTCGGGCGCATGTATAAAACACATTGGTGTCATTGGTTTAAGGAACATTTCAGTACAAGGACTAGTTGGCAAAGGGAATTTTTTGCCTTTTAACATTTTCAGGAACCCAAGAATCATAGATGATTTTTTTTTTGCAGCACTGGAGTTTAGAAGCATTTCTGTGTCACACTCAGGTTTACGACATCGCGTTCAGCCGCGCAGGTGGAGGCCGAGACATGTTCGCCTCTGTGGGCGCCGATGGATCCGTCCGCATGTTTGACCTCCGACATTTAGAGCACAGCACCATCATCTACGAAGACCCTCAGCACCATCCGCTACTTCGCCTCTGCTGGAACAAACAGGACCCCAACTACCTGGCTACGATGGCCATGGATGGGATGGAGGTCAGTGTGCAGAGTGGATGATCAGAGTTTATGTGAGAAGCCAAAGTGGGAGAAAGTTGTTACATTTCAGTTTGTTTTTCTTCTGAATATTTAAATAAAAATAACTGTCATGCATTAGTATTTATTATCGGATGCCCATAAATAAGATCTAATGTAGCTTGAAAAGTGAAAGTCTCTTTTGTGGAGGAAAACAGATTCTACAGATCACCCTGAACACACCATCTCCAAAATAAAACCTGGTTCTTGGTTCTTTGTTGTGACAGGTGGTGATCCTGGACGTTCGTGTCCCATGTACTCCTGTGGCGCGGCTCAACAACCATCGCGCCTGCGTTAACGGCATTGCCTGGGCTCCTCACTCCTCGTGTCACATCTGCACCGCAGGTGAGTAAGAAAGTTTGACGTCGGGAGATGGTTCATTTAAAAGTAAACATTTCTACTGAACAAGAATAAACATGGGAAGGATCATGAGGTATCCCTTTCTTCCCTTTAGCCGACGACCATCAGGCTCTGATCTGGGACATCCAGCAGATGCCTCGTGCCATCGAGGACCCCATCCTGGCGTACACCGCTGAAGGTGAGATCAACAACGTCCAGTGGGCCTCCACACAGCCAGACTGGATCGCTATCTGCTACAACAACTGCCTGGAGATCCTTCGCGTCTAAAGCTGTAGAAAACCAGTCTCACGGTTCACATCTGAACTTTTCCCAGCCCTCGTCCTCTGGCTTTCAGGACGAGGCCTCCTGTGAACTCTCTGGACTCGTCAGAGTATCATGAAGTTGGTTTACATTTATCTGCTCTTCTAATAAACACATTTAAGCTCTTATTTATTTTGCTCAACAGCTGTAGGAACTGTCCCTGTGTTGTTTTGTTTTTTTTTTGAGTTTTTTTTATTACCTCTCAGCCAGCTGTAAGATGATCTGGAGCCATTTAGATCTCATACATTTCATCTCTTTAGTTTGAGGTTGACACAAGCTGCTCTAGGTGGCAGAAAATAATATGTAGGATTAACTTGTAGGCTTCTTGTGGATGCATACCATATTATTGGTGAATCAAGCATCTGTACAGTATATTATAGTCTTGTTTACCTTATTTGGGAGTTTGAGACGTTAAACGGTCATCTTGGCTGATGTGCTACAGATACTGATGCAGCGGACACTTGGAGTCTATCAGAGCAACCTTGGCTCCCTGAATATCTTATTTGTTGAAGTTCGTTCTTAAAAAATGATGCATTATTATTTTAAGTTAGAGGGGTTTGAAATGAGTGGACACAGCTTTCTGCTTCTCTTCTTATTTTGTTGTCTTCAGTCCTGTCCTTGTAGCATGCCATTGCAAGGCCAAATGTACATAGATATAAATATATCAAACTTAAGATGTTGGTAAGCCGAGTGTTCATGTTGTAGTGTTTTTTCATAAAGTTTAATATTGAATTTGCTCTAATAAATTGTAACCTCCCCATAAGTTTATTGTGTTGATTTTGTTTTCCATGTCAGATATGCCATTATTCATAGTTTTAAGCGATGCAGCTATTTTTAGACTTATAATCTAGAATGAGTTTAATGACAGACTGATAAAGTGTCTATTTAGATTTTGTTTCAAGTTGTGAAATGTTAGATTTCATCTGATCCTCATTTGCTGCTGTTCTCAGACAGAACTTGTTGGAATTTTGCACATGAAATGAATTCTGTCCTCGATGTTCTTGGACAAAATTGACTTTTCTGCTCTAATTAATGTCATGGGGCTTTAGTTTAAAAGTCTTCACCTCTGAATATGCACTAAAACACATCAGTGGCTAGTCTTGAACAAGATCTGCACTGATTGCAGCAGAACTGTGGTATCGTAGCATGCTCCTATATTAGCTGCTCATAACCTTTCCCGTTTTAAAATCAATCCCTTTGCGCAACCTGATGTGTTTCAGTCCACCACAGATTAGCAGGGACAGATATTTGAGAAGCAGGTGATCACCACAGGAGGATGGCCGGTTTAAACAGGAGACACCTTGAGCTGAAGTTAAATGCTCCACTATTAAGCTTTACTCCCTCACTTTTTATTATATTATCCACAGATAGAAATCAAATTTTTTGTTTAATTACCATTTAAAAAAAATATATAATATGGTTAAAGACACACTTACTTTGTTTTAATCTGTTTCATAGAAGCTTACACAACTAAGCTGTTAATTAATGCCTTATGCTATAACTCTTCTCCATCAGTCATGGATTACAATAAATGTCTGAGTTAGTTGGTCAAACTCTGCTTTAATACAGCAAAGACTCAAACCCATAACTTTTACTTCAGACAATTTACAAAGTTGTAAATGCTTGAAATCCACTTGGAACAAAATGTTTCCCAACAAACGATTCATTGTGATGCGTCTGTATGTGACTGAATAGCTGCCTGATCCAGAGAACTCAGGTAATTGTGTGAATGCTGTAAGCACAATTTTCAACTAAAAGAGCCATAACATATCGTTTCCTTGTCCGTCCTGAATTAAATGGTGTAAGAATGACATCAATAAGATTTATTAGCATTAGCAATTAGAGTTATCAGCATTTGTTTGGCTTAAAGTCCCGTATTCGTAACGCATTGAGACTGAGGACACTAACCCTGCAGCTACAGCAGCTGCAGGCCATTGAGATTAACAAAGAAAAGGAAACTTGTTTTTGAATCGCTGCCTCGCCTAAACCATTTGATGTACAAACATTCAAGTTGGTACAGACCATCTTCAGACCTACGTTGGACTCGCATTGAATGAATTTTATTCTCTATCATTCATCTTTTGGCTGTGCAGCTTGGTTGTTCGGGCACATCACCATGGCTTTTTCACTGAAAAACGGAGATCTTTAAGAATAGCCCCCATTTTTACATCGTCACCATGGCCACATAATTTCTTGTAGAAATATGAAAGTTGTATTAGTTGTCTGTCTGTCT
>JAUZNJ010068464.1:0-26177 GCA_034780135.1 Jordanella pulchra
CCCCCCCCCCCCCCCCCCCCCCCCCCCCCCCCCCCCCCCACAAGGAAAACAACCACTGAGGCTTCTTTTTCTCATTAAACAAGTTACTCACACAAATATTCAATGTTCCTGGTCCTAGTTCCTTCCTAACTGCCATCACTGTTTGGATATCTAGCATGGACACACTTCCGCCGAAGATTAGATGTCTATAACAATTCGAGGTATTCGGTAAGTACACCTCTGTTTGTCCGTCAGATTAACAACTGTACAAGAAACAGGGAGTACAAAGGTTCGCTCTAGGGATTTTAGTATGTTTATAAGAAAATACAGTTAATTGCATTCAGTTTTCTAGCGCGTTTCTAGTTGATAATTAAAATTAATGTGTTAAAGTCCTGGCCCTGACTCACACAAAGGCTTTTTAAAAAATCTGGCACGGACTGGAACACTGGTGGAGAGTATGAAGCCAGGAGACAAGGTAAGCTGTAGCCGATGTAACCCGATGATGCTGACCCTGTTAGTCCCACTGTGTATACATCCTATCAATGCGCCTGATAGGCCAGGCTAGGTGAGCTGAGCTTGGTAGTGGGCATGGTTGGCACAGGTGGAAAAACTGTGCACTCCGCAGTGAGGAGGAGAGCAGAATCTAAACACCTGTGATCAGTCAGGCTAGAATCCTAACACTTTACTATGTGCTGATCAGTACTTCAGCTTTCATTAGCGTCATGTCTTGCTTGCTTTGACGAGGCTTACATATTTCATATACTTTCCCTCTACTCGTCTCTATAGATGGTCTTCTGTTATGTCTGTTTTACCAGCTGTTCCCTGCACCCAGTCAGCTCATCTTCATTCAACCACCTTTATGTTTAACTCTAAGTATATTTCTTAATTACTGTATGCTCACTTGTTATATGAGAGATTATCAATGTTTTCAGCTACATCTGTCATTTGTGCTTTCTGCTAGCTTTTATTTCTGTACTGGACCTTGTTTTGAACCTGTGCTTGTATTTTTTCCGTTCTTTATTTGTTCAATAAAAAACACTGCCTCCTTTTGCTCTGGCCTTGTGTGTTCGTTGTAAATAACTTGCTGCAAACACATTAGCACAATAAGAATATTCTGTAAAGATAAATAATTGTAAATAAGATAAAAGGGATTGGAGTCTTCCCCTAGCTCCCTATCAACTGTGTACAATTATTGTTTTTGTAAAGTATTAGAGGAAGTATTTAATCATAAAAAAACCAAAACCCTTAAAATGAAATAAACAGCTCTCATGATTAAACAACTTGCTCCTCAAGAGTATTTTTGTGTGCCCAGGTTTTATGCCTCTTGTGCTAATATCTTCTGTTTACATATTGCACCTTGTGTGTTGGCATCCCTCTAGAGTGAGAAAACCTGTGCTCTCGGGAATGTTTTTTCTGTTTACAGATTTTTTTTTAGTGTCTCATTGAAAAAACTGGTTTGATAAAACTGAAGGCCAAATGAATGACAGTGCGATGTTTACATCCCTACATTCTCTAGGGCATGCATGTTCTGCTCATAACGTTATCTTCAAAGACATATTTGGGCAGAGAAAGAAGAGATGAGAGAGCAGGTTTTACTATTGAGTAAATCAAGTTGAACGACAAAGAGCAGGAGCTGAAGATGTGTGCAAGAGGTGTTAAATCTGGCCATAGACATCGTTTTTTATGATGGAGTAATCGCAAAGGCAAGAAAAACTGTTTTGAGTATAGAGGCATAGAGGATATGGGTAGTAATGTTATTGAAATATCGGCTTTAAGTAAATGTTCGTAATGGAGGAAAAAAAATTCCCCATAGTTTAGTGCCAATTTATAACAAATGTTGTCTCAAGATACAACACTGAAAAAATTAACTTTGTTCCCCTAATGTCATTAATCTGTCCACCATTTTTGTTCAAATCAACTCTATCTCATTCACTTGCTTCCCTGCTTTTACAAGCCTTCCTCAGACCAGAAACTGATCCCAGATTATTGTGAGCGTTGGTGAGTTTCATCTAGCATTCCTTTCTGCCTGCCTGTCTGATTTTGACTGGAATTACCCCTGATTTTCTCAGCCAGTTTGAACTCCTTTAGGACCTGTTTAGTGTATTTTTGGATTCTGACCCATTTCTGTGTCCTGAACCCAAATCTCTGGATTCTGCCCTGGTTCCTTCATGGACCTCCGACCTCCTGGGTCTGACCCTGGTTCTGTCTTCAACTCTGGCTCTGGATATTTTTTGGATTGTCCTCGTATCTCTGACGTCCTGGCTCTGACACTGATTCTGTCCCCAATAGTGATTGTTGCTCTGTCCTACAGGGTAACTCAGCCTGCTTACTTTCGCATGGTTTATTCATCCCAGCTTACTCCAAAGTACCAGTTCACTACAAGCAATCAAGCCGGCAGGCTTACCTGCCAAGTTCCTGTTCTCTCTCCTTCCCGAGCGCTGACGTCACACGCCAACCGGCTTCTCCCTCCTGGGCTTGCCTCCAAACCCCTCAGAGGTCATTTAATCTGAGTTTATTTCTGAAGATCAATTCCATCTTTGAATGCTGGTCACTCGCATAGGAACTCTCTTCCTAGAAAAACCAGTTGCCGTTCTTGACAATCTCTGTCTTTCCAGCTCTGGTTGCACATTTCAATAAATTGTTCAAACTTCTCCATTGTGTCTGGCTCAAATTCTGGGTCCTCTTTTTGAGAACATTATATCTAATACAAAACATTAACATTTAAAGAAGCAAATTAAGTTTTCGCTATTTGTCTTAACAAAAAGGATAACTCCCTAAAGCTAAAGCTCTCAGCCTAGCTACAACATGAGGGTTTTTTTTCCTTTTGTTCCTCTTCTTTTTCCTCTATTTAAAGTTAATTACCTGTTTCAGCCTTTTTAACATCAATTCCTTTTAAGTTATATTGTAATTTTCTAATTCAGCTAAAATACTTTTAAAGCCAGCTTTATGTTTCAAAATACAGAACCATAGGTCAAACCAAAGAGCATGTCTCCTAGGAAGGTTTGTGTTATCAACAATACAAAAAATCTAAATGGTTAAGTTAGGATAAGTTTTCCCAACTGCTGATGATGGCAATTAAAAGAATACAGTTGATAGTTTTGATTTTCGTCAGTATGATCAGATATACACTAGACTCAAATTTTCTTTATGAAGATCTGCGGTCTGACATTTTAAAATTATTAGAAATATTCCACTCTTTATATTAAAATTGGATCAAGGATATGATGAGAGTATGCCTCTGTAAATTTCACAAGGAGAATAGAGAATCTGAGTTAGAGTTATAGAAAATATTTCTCAGATTAATTTCTTCTCTGGCATGTTCCAAATTCAGCTATATGCCTATGTACATAATGTAAAGGGATTACTTTAGCATTAAAGGCAAATAACACAAACTCACAGTAACAATAAAAAAAAATTCTAATGTACAAGTAAAACATTCAATTTCTTAGATATAACTAATTTTGGGTTAATGATACAAATGGCATACATGGTTAGATAAAATGTGGTTATTTTTTTGATAACGATCACTTTGTTTTAATTTTGTAATTCCACTATTTACCAGCAAAATCCAATCAAGAGCAAAGGCAGTTGTTAGTGATCCGGTGCTGTGACCTCTGCATAATAACATTTTACTGTTAACTCCAAATGCATCAGTAGAAGCAACACCTTTAACACTGACTTCTCTACAATGAAAATCGATATTTCATTAAAAGCTCCAGAATCTGTGGAAGGTGTGAAAGGTGGTTTAAATGTTTAGAAATAAGGTGCTGACCCTAATTATGTATACTTTAATGAATTCTGGATATTCAACAGTATAAGATACTTTGTCAGTTCATTACCTGTGAATATCGATAGGTGTGCAAATGAATTTTGCCAGACCCTTTCCACTATATTTCACCTCTGCAACCTTAACTCAGTTGGGTTTAAAGATGTAAAATACAACTGAAAATGAATTCAATGATTAAAGTCATATGATATAATAAATAAACATAAGTTTTAACCATTTGTTTTTTGGAACAGCATCTTTATGTCTTGCAGAACAATTACTATTGTTACACAAAAGAAAAGCAGGGATTTTCGAAATATGGGCAACTGGCATTTTTATTCATCCAGCACTTAAAAAAATGGCAGAACAATAACTTCAGCTACTGTAGCAGAATTTTTAACACTTTGTCTGATGGCATTATCTCACAAATTACACCAAATATTGGCGGTTTAGCCTCACAAGTCCAACTATTTTTGACAAATTCATTAAATCTTTTTCAATTATCAGTGTCCTTAAAAGCTCTAAAGCTCCAGTCATAATGAGTTAGAGGTGATAATCCATGCTGTGATTTCCTGAAGTTGATATTGTTTTTACATACATTTTGAATTAGCAGAAAAGCCCATTAACATCTATTAGCTTGTACGACATATTGCAATGAAATTCCTTAATCCGAAAAGAGAAATTCATATAGGATACATTCTATTGGATGTTCATTGGTCATCAATTGCTAATTCCAAAAGAAGTCTAACAAACTTTAAGGCTTCAAATTAGTATAGTGTATTTGTTGAGTAAAGTCAGTATAAACCGGCAAAAGACAGTCCTATCTAGAGAGTAATTAAGTTAAAACACTCGTTATGAGTGCTTTATGCATATTTGAGTTTTTTGTCTTAATTTAAGAGGAACTGGCTAAGTAGTTGTCATTCAGACGGAGTCAGCTAATCAACATTATCTGCCAGACAGTCTGAGGACATTCAGCAACATGAGCCCTGAAGAAGCCTGTACCATCTAAAAGTCATTAATCTTGCAGCATTTTTGGTAACAAGTAAGGAAAAAAAATGTGACAGCCTGACAGACAAAATATGACTGATTTATAGCCATTGTAAAAATACAGAAAAGGGCTGACTTTTATCAATGCTAAATTAAAGTGTATGTTGGAAAATCTTAAACAGATCGGTCAAACCAACAATGGGTTATTCTACACTGAACAAATATATATTTTAAAGCAGAGTGAAAACACAAAGAAGGTCTATGATTAATTGTGATTTCTGTCATTGAAATCAGTATTTTTTAGGCAAAATTATTAAATACACTGACTGGGCAAGTAAAAAAAAGAATGCAGAATTTTTCAAACATATTTTGTGAAACCTATATCGTTTTTGTAAGAATCAGTTAAATTAAACTGTTTTCCCAAAAATGTAACAACCTCTGGTCTTAGATGATCATTTTTTCACTTTAGATATTAGATATTTTTAGATATTTTTATTATTTTATTTATCCTATATCATATGTTATATGTTTCATTATATGTTCATTATCTTTTATGTTGCACGACTGTACCATTAAAAAATTCCTAGTTTGTGAACTCCTTCACTAACAATGGCAATAAACCCTATTCTGATTCTGATTCTGACCTCTGTATAATCTAAGCTACAGCATAAATAACCTAATAAATTCAATCCACTGATGGATCTGTTGTTTCCAGTCAGCCTGTCTTTGTTTTTTGTTTTTCTCTATTTCTATTTATGATCATAATTCATCATGCTCTTCATATCTTTATGTGAATTTTTTTCACTGTTACAAGCAGAAAACCAGTCAAGAATTCTAACAAAATCAAATCTCTTCTCGTTCATTTAAATCCTATGTTGTGCATTTTCTCAGCTTATAATATGGAGGCACCTCAGACTCTTAGCTGTTTGTAAAGCCTGGGGTTATTCCTTTTCATAGGCAATAGAAGACCCAATTTATAGTTATGCATATTGTATTGTTTACTCATGTTACTCCTTTTTACATATTTAGTGGTTTTATTACTTTAACCTATTTATATCAATTCTCTGTGAGGCACTTTGTGATTTTTGAACTTTGAAACATGCTGCACAGATAAACTTTTCTCATTTCCATAAGTTAGTTATTCCATTTACAAATGCAGAGTGCAGAACAATAACCCAATGATAATAAAACTGTATCTTTGCCAGATTTTTCAGTTATACAAGTTAAATTCCACACTGAAATTCCACATAAGGGCTTACTTTTTTTTAGAACAAAAAAAGACGCGTGAAATAAATTGTTTGAAATAGTGTTTTCTTAATAACCCCTAATTAAATATTTTTGCCCACAGTGTTGCCCATAGAACCCTGAGCTAATGGAGAAAGCGGTCCAATGAATTTTAAATTAAATTATCCTCAAAAGCATCTATAAATTAAAAAAAAAGTTCTCACACATTGGCATAAAGTGTTTGCATGTAAGAGATACATGATTACTGGGCTTTGCTCCAATTCCGTTACCTGGGCTGGGTAAGTTTAGAAACAAAGCATATAAATAATACAGCTTAGACTATTAAGTCTTTCTACCATTAGTATGTTATTGCCTAATCAATGCCCATTTGATCCTTGAAACAGTCTCTTATGTTAGTCAAAGATAAGATTCACTGTTGCTAAATCTTTTTTTTTTTGAAAACTGAATTACACCATGAACCCTGTGGTGGGAGGAAATGATGGTACCTCAGGGCAAAACTGTTAGAATAGAATTACCGAAAAACATTGTTTCTGACAGCTTTATGATCCTCCCAAAGTGTTTTCTGTAATGCAGAACAATTAAACATAAATGCAATCTGCTGGTTCTTCTGCTAATTATATTCATTAGAAAAACAAACAAAGAAAGCATTTCCATTAAAATTAATTTTGTTGTGTTATGCAGTTTTTGCTTTCCTAATTCACCCAAGCACATATTTCTGTTGCTTATATCAGTTGTTAATTGTCTTTTATCGTAATTGTTGTTTCCTTTCTCTTTGAGTTTCACCCAAATTTCAGCTTCTCTTAATTATACTTGAACCACTTAACTTTTCTTCCTTCCTTTATTGTTTATTTCTTTTCTATCTTATTTTCCAAGAGACCTTTAGTAACCCTCTCCTTTAGTCTCCTATTGTCTCTTTTTTGAATCTTTTTCTATTCCATTTTTTTGTTTTATTAGTTGTTTTTTAAAAAAACATAAGCCAAGTAATGGAATCATTTTTGTTCCTCTGTACCTTTTTTTAGACTTTCTAAATACCTGCTTGTAACTGCTACTAAACATTCATATCTGCTTCTTCTTTTCTTAATCTTGTTGTAGAAAGCAGACCTGGCAGTGGCTGGCTTCACCATAACCTCGGAAAGAGAGAAGGTGATTGATTTCTCCAAGCCGTTCATGTCCCTGGGAATCAGCATCCTCTACCGAGTGCATCTGGTAAGAATGCTTTTAGATTTGTATTTATGTTTTTTACTTTGTGCATTAGTCTGTATCTAAAAGTTTGATCTTGATCACAGTCTGCCACTGGACCCTAAATAGAATCATACAGCCCTGTTCCAAGATAAAAAAGGCCATTAAGAAGAATCCATAATCAGAAAAACCCATTACAATTATTACTGAGAAATGGAGCTAAAGATACATGAAATATTGTTTCATTTACAAACAAGCAAAGAAACTTAGAAATAGCAGAAATTATCAATATAGCATAAAATAAGTATTTTATTAACATTCAGCAGACTTGCTCTTAATAGAAAAGGTATATTAAACATGCTCTGAATAAAGAAAGCCTTCAAGGGACTTAAAGTACAAACAAGTTTACCTTTACCTTTGTTTGTTCCGCATGGATTATTTCAACTGAACATATTTCTCAAACAGACATAATGTGCAATGGTCAGCCTCAAAAAAAAATTGTGAATTTGTTTTATGAATAAAAATCTGGTAGTTGCAGAACACATTTATAATCCGACTCTTTTACTCCATTACTTCTAAATGCAATTCAGGCAAGATTGACAAGATTCTGACTGTTTTTAATTTAATCCCAGTATAAATCCATCTAATCTGTAAAGGCCTCGGAGGTTTGTTCAAGAGCTTTAGTGATGAAACAGCAAAGCCAAATGAAGGGCAACATTTAAATCAGGGTGAGGTTATAAAACAAGTCCCCAAGCTTAGGTCTTTGCTCCTTACAGTCAGTCATCCAAGAATTCTAAGCAACTAATTAGAAAGTTTCTTTCTTGTTTTTTGATGACACTTCACTTGTTTTTCAAAGTCATTTTTCACTCCTGAACATGGTTTGAAGTAGCAGTCTTATTTGTTTAAGATAACTTGCCACGATGTGAATGAATGGGAATCCCCCCCCCAAATACCATTGGAGAAAAGAAATATTGAACCATAACTAAGAAATTAGAAAGACATGAATGTTCCTGTAAAACATTATGCTTGTTAGGGAAAACTTTGATCTGGAAAGCTGTCAAGACATCTTTGGTAACTCTGGAGAAGATGTATAGGAAAACAGTTTAAGTGAATGAATCTTTTGACAGGATTTGTGGAGTCAACAAATCTGGGCTTTGTGGAGGAGTAGCAAGAAAAAGCCCCTATTGAAAGCAAGCCACAGGCAGTCCCATTTAAAGTCAACTATAAACTGTGAGGAATGCATCAAACAGATGAGCAATGGGGAAAAACTAAAAGGCTTAACACAACACACCAACTATAGAAAATATTGGTGTTGGTGCCTTTACTTTGGAAGTAAAGTTGCATTTTTTAAGAGTTGGTTATAAGAGAGATCATTGGAAAAGAGAAAATAAACTTTCTAGAAATTAGTTAATACTGGGGCATAACAATCCTAAACTTGCAGCCAGAGCTGAGGGTTTTGATGTTGTGAAAGCATATAAGCTGTTTTAGCAGCTTTCAGATCTGGTTTGAAATTAAAGAATTTGAAAAAAAAAGAAACAAAAAAGAAACACCGAAAGACCAAATATTTCTCCATCATCTAAAAAAATAAATACACAGTCTGTCATTGATCGACTTTTTTTGGTAGAAATGTTAAGGAAACTAAGACCGCTTTAGATGTATAAACATACTCTTAGTTCTACATTAGTTTATAATCTACACTACTACTGTATGTTAAGCTTAGAATATAGGGCGTTTTATTCTTCCTGTTAGAGTTGGTGCTAAACTTTTACAGAGTGAAGTTTGAGGTGTCTGCACTCGAAATAGTTTTATGTCTGCAACCTCTCTGTGTGTTTGATTTGATGAATTCCGGGGTAAAAAGAGCTGCAGTTGTATCAGAAGCTACCTTCTCAGCACAACCTCTGCTGCTTTTTTGCTGCCAGGCGTTCAGCCACTCAGGTCATTCAGTCAAACTGAGTCTCCAACAAAGGAACAGAAAATATTTGAACAAACACAGAAAAGGTAGTGGTAGTGGTGGTGTGTGTTGGGGGTGATGTGGTCAAATAGATAAAAGCAAACCTGTAAACACAAATAGAGGGCAGGGTTTTCTTTTTCCGTTCTCTTTTCTTTTTCATTTATTATAATACTGGCATGTGGGAGCAGGCTGCTACTTCAGAATGTGAGGTTTTTGCTTTTTTAATAGAGGAGGGTTAACTCTATAGATTCCTGACTAAAATCAGGGTTTGTCTGCTTCCATGTTTCCTGATTCTGAAAAACCAAACAACTTCAAGATATGGGATTTGTGATAGTTGTGAACTCTTCAAATCCTGCATGATTTTATGAGGGGGAAAAAAACAGTCTCTAAAACTTGTTATTGGATTTTTTATTACGTTTTTTCTGTCATCAATGAAGACAGATGAAACTTTTTAGTGAATGCTGAATTTTGCATCTGTATCCAAAATTTGACTGACTCACTCAAAATTTATAAAAAATGACTTTACCTAAAGATGACCTATTTCTCTTACTTAAATAGTAATGTCTTGAAAAGATCTAATCAAAATACAGCCACACACATTCATACTGGTTGCACAATTCTTACTGCTGCATCTTCATTTAAATTCATACTTCTTTTGGCTTTATGACACCATACGGTAAAGCAGTAATTTAATCCTTTCGCTTGTAGCTATGCACTGCCAAACAGCTGGCAAAATAAAACAAGCTACAAGCAGCAGAGTTGGACAATATGTGTGTGTTTTTTTATTGTTGTTGTTGTTGTTTGTTTTGTTTTGTTTTTGTACAAAGCTCCTACAAAAAACTACTAAACTTAACATGTACATATTTTGGATTTTTCATATCAAAATCAAATGTTAAAAAAGATGCATAGACATGTATTGACACAGTAATTGCTATAGTTATAAATGAAATAAAACAATTTAATTTAACTTAATTTGATTTTTAAATAAAAAACAATTGATCATGTTGTACATCTTCTTGGAAAGGTTCATAATATCATGATACTACAAAACTGTAGTTTTTTTATTAAGGTTTTCAGTCTGTCAGAAATTTTTACTGGCCTATACGTATCTCGTAAATCATTCTTATCAACTAGAATCCCGCTGATATTTGGTATTTACAAAAATAATTAGGTGGTTTCTCAGGGCAGGTGATGCAAAATGCAGCATCAGCTCTCTAACTTCACCAAGGGAATACATCACACCAGTACTGGTTGAATTGTGCTTGCTCTCCTTTTGATTAAACATTTCATTGATTACTTTTAAATCACTACATGCTCTTTCTCCCCTTTACTTTACATTCACTTCCTTCTGGCTATAAACCTCTTATTGTGCCCTAGAACCCTTAAATCAGAAAATCAATTTTTGTTTAAAATGCCATGGTTCATTCTTAAACAAAGGGAGACCATGCCTTCAGTATGTAGCCCTAAAAAATGAGATTAGGTAATTTAAAACTGACTCATTTAAAATGCTATAATTGTTTGTTCTGTTGTTTGTTTTTTTAAATATGCTTTGCTTTGTACTGGTGACACATGACTACCCTCCGTCTTGTCCAGTTACTGCTACCACTGTTTGCCCAGACTCTTCAAGGATAGGCTAGTATAGACAATGGATGGACATTTTAAATTAAATAAGGCCAAACAACTCTATAAAGAAACATAAAAACTATTTACTGAAGTCGTTGTGCCCCTAGGAACACTCAAACCATTAGTGATGGCCTTGGCCTTGTCCGATTTTACCCATGGTTTGCATAGAGCTTTTTAACTCCATGAGCTCTACAAATCATCTATATATATATACATGTTAATGCTTAAAAAAATCATTTTATTTTTATAAAAAAACAAAATAAAAGCCTTGTGTCTATTAAAAATAAAAAAATTCAGGCAAAATTCTTTTGCAAAAATTAGTTTTTATTTCTTTTTTTTTAATCCTTTTTAAGAAACTCTACCTGATGGGCTGGTGCAATTTAAAACAATATGGCTGCAAGCAGCTTTGTAGATGGGCTGCTGTCTTCTTATCTCCAAGTATTTTAACAGGTAGAAAAACATTTTTCAGAAAAAAAACTGATCAAAAGTCATGTAAGATTCCTTTCATCTGACACTAGTGAAGATGCCTAGATCTTGGAAAAGGAATGGACTACAAAGCAGGTGCTGTAAATCAGTTTATGACTAATCACAGTAAAAGTAAAATTGATATACGGTAGAGTGCCAACACATGTCCTGCTAGTCCATAATGTTTCTTTTAGACATGATTATGTTTACAAAACATAATTAAGGCCTCCATTGAAAAAAACATACAGGTGAATACAGAGCTAAGTAAAAGACAAAACAAAAAAAAAAGAAAGAAAATTACACAAAGAAAAAAACATTTGGTTGTTTTGACAGATAATTTTTCTGTCATTGTTTCAGGGCTTTGACAGCAATTTCTGCACCTCTGAATGTTGGTAAAATAATTGCAGTTATTCCCATTATTACAAAGCTGTTTTGCAAAGACATCCTTCAAAGGAAAAGCTAGTTTGGCTTATTCATATGTTCTTCTGCTGGATTCAAGAGATAAACCAAGTAATTGGGTATCTGACAATGCTTAGTGCGAGTTGTTGTAGCTAAACTCATAATACAGGCTGTATAAGTTTGGAAATTTAGTGGGTTTAAAATAAAGTAAAATGAAAACAAAGATTTGGTCAGTATTTCCCTGTTATGTCAGTATCTCACATTCATGTTTATTTATCTGTTTTTTTAATCAGCTGCACTGATCTTATACTTTGTGAAATCATTCCAACAAAATGCCACCTGAAATACCCAAAACTTCATCAACATTTATTAAGCAATCAGCTGCAGTCTTTAATGAACATATTTACTGTGCCAGTTTGTACATGTTCTTATGTGTTAGGTTTATGCTAAGACTTTCGGTCTTGGTATGATTTATTTGTACATTTAAATGTATAAAGACAAAACTGTTGGGAAAAAATGTGTTGTCTTGGCTTGTAAAGAATACGTTTTAAACATTATACACCAAATAACTAGTTGGCACGGCTCTCTTTTTCATGCAAACCACAGAGGAGGTTTATATGAGCATATAGACATGGAACTGCAGGAGCTAGTGAAGTCTCTTTTCGGTACAGCTTCTTTGCAGAGGGAGAAGAATTCTTTCTTCTAAGGTTAACAATGTAATCTGCACAGAATAAAGGGCAATTTTGAAAAAGGTGCAAAAAACATAATAGCCTGTGGTAAAGTAGGTCACACAGAGAATTGTCTCACAGACCGATGGAGATACAATGGACACATTCAAAGACAGTGCATAGTTATCAGAGGCTAATTGCGTCTTCAAATCATTCTGCCAATGCAATATCCTATCTCTTTGGAAACGCTGGTATGAGAATCTTTCATTATTTTTGTCTTGTGGGTGTGTTGTCTCGTGGCTTCATGTTTGGGTACTATTAGTCTGTTGAATAACAGCAGTTTATAAAAAAAGTGCCTTAAATGATAAAGCAATCCTAAGTGTCTTTATTAACCTTTCTTTTTTGACTACTTTCAGAATCGAAGTAAAGGAGATTTTTTTACTATTCATATATATATAATTTATTATTTTAGTATTAATTCATAATGAAAACCTTGGTAGATTGGAGCTGTGAGGTAACATAGGACAGATTGTATACCCTTTAATCACTGCAACTTTCAGTCCAAGAAAACTAAACGTAAATGGAAATTAGGAGGCCAAGAACCCAAGTCTTGTCTAGTAACAATTATTAATGATAGCAGTTCTTTTATTTACTATTATCACTGAAAGATCTACTTCCGTCTCCTTGAGGGAAGGATTATGATGGTGGCATGCTCCCTGTCAGCAGATAATGTACATCTGCACCTCATTAGTATGCACCTCAACCATCTGTCCTCCATGTTTGATCCAGTCCACAGTGACAGCATCAGTTTATTGACTCAGTGATCAGTCAGCTGCTTAATGTGTGTACAGCAAAGCCCTGCTCACACAGCAGTGTCCCAGCTGCATTTTCTTAAGTGTTTATTTAGAGATTAAGTTGACCAAGAGCACATTTTACTCACAGTAACGGCCTGCAGCAGCAATTTATGTTCCTGCACTGACATGCTGTGAGAGATCCATCGTCTCAATCAGTATGAGAACTCCTGCCTCAAGGTAGAGTCTGAGCTGGAGGATTTGAACCAAGGCACGATAAATTTACTTTGTTAAACTGCTCCTTCTAAGTGTACAGCTCTGTATAGGTTAGGAGACAGTGCGCCTTGATGCTGGCACATATTGGCAGGTTTTATCTGCTAATGGATCACAAGGTAAAAGCAACCTTAAGCCCTTTAAACCTTCTTTTTTCTATGAAGGTTTGTTTTATCATCTATTCAGTGAGATGTTTTTATATATAAACAATATTTTTTTACTATTTTCATTTCTGACTGTCTAAATATGTTGACATGCTTACAGAGGGTGCTTACTTTCACTGTCATTGCACGTATGTCTCCTGCTTACCTCAATTCACATAGCAGTTATTAAGTAATTACATTTGCATATTCTGTGCCTATATTTAGCATGTTCTTATGATCTTTGAATGGTCTGAATATTAATGTAAGAAAGCAGGGTGAATGGATCACACTTGCTACTTTGCTCATATCACAGATGCATTTAAGGGTGAAACTGGCTGGTAGATCAGGTTTGCATGTGTTATCAAGTTCTTATGTGCTTTATAGATGTTGCAGTTATGAAGCATTTTGCAGTGACTAAAAACATGCTGAGATAAAAATTATCTTTGTTAAAGTCAAGGTTTTGTGTATGTGCGTTTGTGTGTGGCCATGTATTTATCCCCAATAAAGAAGGTTCTCTTCTCGGGATGGGGGTCAGTTTTGGAACTAAGGTGTGAATTGAGTTTAGGTCCGGGTTAGGGTCAGGGTCAGGGTGAAGCCAGAGAAATGAATGCAATCTACTGTGACTGTGCAGAAGATCTGGCTGCTGGGTCAAAAACAACAACTACAGCTGCAGTCAGACTGCATATTTTTTTACAGAAAATGTCTGATACAGTTTGATATTTGTCATAGATCATTCCTTGGACTCGAGAGTACTAAATTGGCAATAAGTCCATCTGTCTCAATGAATAACAACAGACCACAGATTTAAGCCCACAAGCAGAGATTTTCTCATCCTTTGTACATAGTAAAATATATTTAATGAAAGAGCTTCAAGAGGTTTTTCTCAGTCCTAATCCTGGTACTACTACACTGTGTTGATCTAATCACGGCATTATTAAATTTATTTGGAAGATTCTTTCATTTATTACTAGGAATTCAATTCTGTAGAATGAAAACCTTTAAAAAAAAAGAATAGTGATTTCCAAAGAAAAGTATGGCCTATAAAACTTAAGTCAAGTCTGAAGCTGCATGTGAATTAAGCACTTCACATAAAGTATTCCTCATATTGAAAGGTACGTCTAGGAATACTAAAGCTAAGAAATATGTAACAGTGGACACCAAAAATAAGACATGACCACATCTATTTTATTTGATCAGTAATCAATAATAAGTAAAGCTAAATGAGTAAACAGATACTTTAAACTCTACACTTGATTTGTTCTAACATCATAACTTTTGCAGTGAAGAATTTTGTTTGACTGAAATCACCATAACTGAACCAGATTTATCAACGCTTTTTACTTCAGATCTTGTATCTTGCCAATAAGGCTTATATTACCCACATTTGAGGACTGATGCTGACTTAACTGCCACCTGTTGATAGCATTTAGCAGACTTCATGCAGTTAAAGCTCTGCAGAGACATTAAAAGCTTTATATCACATCTCACAGATAAGCCTGAGAAATCTTAACCTGAAAAGCTTACCCTGAGGTAGAAAATCAAAGCAGTTTACCAATGGACTGATATCAGAATTGTGCTTTTTTGTGTTGACAGCAATGCCAGAATCTGTCAGATGCAAACAGATTTTGGAGATTCTAGATAAGTGCCAAGCATCTTGGAGTCTTTAAGCTCTATGAGTGGATTTTGAGTGTCCTACAGCTGTCCTGCTTGCATTCTCCCACACTGCCACTGTGACTGATCCAATAACAGGTTAGAAAAAAGGGTTTTGTAGGATGCAAGTCTATGCATAACTTTAAGGTTTACACGTGTTTAATTAATGTAGTGTTTCCACCTGCATAAGCTGTATTATTATAATTAAAGAAACTGTAAAACTGTATGAAAACGGAGTCACTATTTTAAATAAAACTGATGCAATAATGCAGGTGTTATTTGATTAAATGAAAGTAACAGACTACATGAAAGAAACATTTAAAGTTTAAAAGGTTCAAGTGAAATTGGATGTCACCCCATAGAAAAAAAATATCCTTATTTTTATGTTATGAATTTGTAGTCATTTGTCCTACTGTATTATTTATGTTTTCTTAGGAATAAACAAAATTTAACGAGAACAACTGAGATGAATTCTTTATGTGCAGCATTCAAACATCTTACTTTAAATACTGCATTCATTGTAATGCTATAAGTAAGATTCAGACAAATTTTAAAAGAAAATGCATAATTTAATCTTAGACCAACTTGGTGATTCTTAATGTAATTACCAATACAATACATTTATGTCTAGCAGCACATAATCTTCTTTGTACACATTATAAACACACATAGACATGCTGCATGTGTCTACAAAGCTTATGAGCACATTAAAAGATTGTAATCTATTTAATTGCTTAAGCTGTTGACTGGCACATGCACATTAGTGAAGACATCTCCATGTATATCAGTGCTCTTGCCCCCTGGTGCTGAACAGCCTGAATTAATGTTTACTGCTGCTTCCAATTTATCAGTACATCTCATTGTGTTAATGCTCTGTTTTTCAGATAATTGTTGGCACAGATATTATCTTAGTACTATTACGTTCCTATGATGTCATCAAATAAGGAATATATATATTAGATGTAAAAAATATTAAAGATATGATCTCCTTCTTATGTTTTGGGTTTTTATATTGTTTGGGTTTCTTCCTTTCTAATGTTTTATTATGTTTTAACAGGTCTAGTCTTATTAGTGCATCTCTGTGTTCTGTTCGTTGTTCATCTTGATTTATTTCTCTACTTTCATTGCTTATCTTTGCTCCTTGATTAGAAGTCTCTGTGCATCTCAGCCCAGCTGTGTTAATTAGTCTTCCTTCCTCAGTTTCTCTGTTCTCATTTTAGTTCTACTGCATTGTGTGTCAGTATTTATGTGTCACTAAATGTAGTGTCCCATGGGCTAATCAATTCTCACTGATTGTACGTAGATTTCTTCCTTTTTACTGCCTCATACATACTCTGTGCTTCAGGCCTAGTTATTCTTTGGCCTCCACATCTATAAATATTTCCTTTTAGTATAAAGAACTCAGTTGCTAAGGTTTCTTTGCTTGGGTTCCTTTCCTACAGTCATTGATGGTTCTAACTATCAGTATTTAATCATCTTCCATAACATGTTTCTGTCTTTCCAAGGGAACATCTTGTTCACTCTGCCTTCTATTTAGCCTTTTAACTTTTTTTTTAGGTGATTGCAGGTTGTTAGAAATACTTCCTGCAGTCTGACAAAAAAGACCTTGTGAGATTCAGTCAGCTTTAGCCTTCTTGGAGGCTTCACATATGAAGTACAAGTTAGGGGCTCAATGATGCTGTCAATCCTAAGAATGTCTCTTTGTGTTTCTGTTTCAGGCTCGTAAACCAGGTTACTTTTCTTTTCTCGATCCGTTCTCTCCTGCTGTTTGGCTTTTTATGCTGCTGGCCTACCTCGCCGTCAGCTGTGTTCTTTTTCTTGCTGCCAGGTATGAAACCTCCAACAGTTTCATTTAAAAAAGACAAAAATACTAGCGTGTTTTTGCTTTCTTCATTTTTTCTCTGCTTTTGACATAGTTAAATTTTTAAAATCAAACTATTTTTGAATTGACAAAAGTAAATAAGTATATATTTGATTTTGTATATATATATATATATATATTATATTATATTCATACATATTTTTTGTGTATCTGCTGCTTTTTATTTCAGGCTCAGCCCTTATGAGTGGTACAACCCTCACCCATGTTTACGGGAGAGACGGGACATCCTGGAGAACCAGTACACACTTGGCAACAGTCTGTGGTTTCCAGTTGGAGGCTTCATGCAGCAAGGCTCAGAGATCATGCCCCGGGCCTTGTCCACCCGCTGTGTCAGCGGAGTCTGGTTGGTACTAAGAGAGTTCTTTTGATGGTGACATGGTTTATAGTTGACAGAATTTAAAATTACTCATTAGGTTAAACTTGTAATCCAGATTTTTTTTTTTTGGCACTATTGCCTTTCCTGGTTGTAACCAGACAGAAAATAGACAGAGGGAGAAGCAGTGAGGCGTACAGCTAATGTCCTGGATGAAACCCCAGAAGGGTTTTGATTTGCACTTTGAACATGGACTATCCACTTTACTGCTACCCTGCTCGGTAAGAAAAAGGCTGAAGAAACACATTACTAGACCTAAATAAGTGTTTTGGCTTATAAGATCTGTACCATCACTGATGCAATCATTAACCAATAGCAAAAAACTGGTGTGAAAGCAAAAATAAAAATGAAAGCTACACTTTAGTGACTGTGATTTCAAACAAGAATTACATAAACAAATCAGAAAGAATATATCTAACAAGATACTGATACTGATTATCTCTAATCTTTTTTTTAACTATGCAGTCGTTATTCGGTCATATTTTGATATTATTCAATGTAGTCTGATCTGTAAATGTATAATCCTTTATTACAGTGTTTATGCAAATAAAAAACACTTCATTGATTTCAAGGAAACTAAATACTCCAACTCTTGTAGGGGTCTCTTCAACCTGTTCTTGTAGATGCTGATGGCTGTGGGCAGGAAGGATCTTCTGTAGTGTGTTGTCTTACAGCAGATCTATAGAAGCCTTTGACTTTCTTTTTCGACAGTCTGATGAGAGCTTAGGGTTTTCCATAATGCAGTTCAGCTGATAGATAATTTCCCATTGTAAAATGATCTCCAGAGGTTCTACAGAAGTTCCCTTAACAAAGCATGTTTTCTTTACTACGGTTCGCTTTATCTCTCACAGTTGTGTCCCCAGTTGAGTCTGTTCTCCAGGTGAACACTGATGTATTTATATTCCACCGTCACTTCTCCGATTATGGTAATTCTGTTGAATTGTTCCTGTTTCTTCTGAAATCTACACCGTCTCTCCTTTTTCTATTCCCATTCGGGATCAGATTATTGTTTTTAAAGAATGCCACAAAATGGCTGAAGAGGTCCCTGTACTCAGCTTCTCCTCTCTGATAACCTAACGACTGCAGAGTCATTCAAATATTTCTGCAGATGACCAGAGTCTGTCTTCTTCTGGAAGTCAAGTTTAAGGGAGTGAAAAAGAATGAGGAGAGTCCATTCTCCTGGGCTGCAGACTATCTGTTCAGACCCTTGACTCTTTATCTCACTAACTGAATATTTTTTCAGATAGTCCTTGATTGAGGCGATTGTTTTGGTCTAGTCGTCTAGAGTTTCTGACAATGCAAATCAATTTGAATCATGTTAAATGCACTGGAGAAATCAAAGACCCTGATTCTCACAATGCTGCCTGCCTTGTCTAAATGACGGTGGATTTGTTAAAGGAGGTGTATGATGGCATCATCAAGACTGACTACTCAGTGTGAAGCATACTGCAGGCAATCCCGAAAGCTGCTTGCTCGCTATTTCTTAGGTGAACCACCAGAAGACTTTCATGATGCTGGATGTCAGGGCAACAGTTTATTAGTCATTGTGAGATGATGGCTGAGTTTTTTGTGAGTGTCTTTGGAACCAGAAAAAGACAGGTGGTCTTCTACAAAACTGTGGACTATGGTGTTGTGAAATCTCTCAGGGCTGCTTTGAGCAGGGCTTCAGGACTCTTAAGCTGACACCATCTAGACCTGGTGACTTATTCTCCAGCTGCCTCATTATCTGACCTCTGGAAACTGACAGGTGGAAGGGGAGGGCGAAAGAAGCAGCACCGTCTTCTGATTTAGTTGAGAACTAACTCAGCCAAGTGACTCAGGTCACTCAAAGGAGGGAAATAAAGAATCTATGGTTAAAAGGAGTGGTTTTAATCATTTTTTTTGTTTATGTTTTTAGCATCACTCCAATGTTTATTAATGTTCATTTTAGAATTGGTATAATAATTAAAGTTTTACATATTAGTTCCCTGGCTTGTTGTTGTGTTGTATTCTTTTGTCTTTTTGATTTATTTCTCTCAGTTCAATGTTAGGTTTTTCCTCTTTGTTAAGTGTTTTATTGTGCCTTAGTTCATCTCCTCTGTGTTAATTAATCTTCTTACCTCAGCCTCCCTGCTTACCTTCTCCCTTTAGCCGTCTAATTTTCATTTGATTCTCACAGTGACTTCCAATGTTATTTACGACACTTCACTAGGTGCTTAGGTTTATTGTTGGTCATTGTTCCTCACTGGATCCTCCCGTTAAGCTGTCTGTTACCACACATGTTCTCCCAGCTGTGCTGCTTTTTTTTTTTTTGACCGTGTCCTGTTCTCCTTGTGTATATTTTGTGCTTTTGTCCTTTCCTGTCATTAATCCTGCTATCTATCACGCTGTTCATGAGTTTTTGTCTGGGTTTCGGTCCAGCCCCTAACCCACAAATCATTACAAAATCTTAATAAAACATGAATGTCTTTTAAGGCGTCCCCACATCTATTATTGGGGATGGCAATAGTGGAGGCAGCTGTAAGTGTCAACAGATCATTATTTGAAGAGTTCAAGCAGCATTTCCCAGTCAGCACAAAAAAGCTGCATCTATTCATTATTACGAACCCTCTGAAAGTAATCACAATCTGAGAAATAGAACATGCTGCTTTTAATCTACAGTTTTGAAAATACATGAAAAAAAGGAAAAACAAATTTAAGAGTGCTTCGTGTCTGGAAAACAAAAATGAGAGATGTATGTTGTTCCCAGGCATGAAAGGTTAATACACAAACATGTTGCAACAGCTTGCAATTATTACACTGCGTGCATTTGTCATGTTTGTTTAGTGTCCTCTGAAGCTGAAAAACCAATTTGCATGCCTCACACCTTGAAACAAGTGAACTGACAAAATTATTCTGGCATCTAATCTCGCTTAAATATTGCTCACCAGTAATCAAAATAGCTGTTCAGGGGAGTAAGAATAGAGTAAAATATAAGTAACATCTAACATCAGTAGTAATATTGGTTAATGTGCTGGAACAAAGTGATGACAATAAATAGTATCTCCTAGCGGTCATAGCCATTACAACATTAGTCAAGGAAGAAGTAAAGAAGTACGGATGAAAGCTTGAAGAGGTGAATAAATGGGAAGAAGAAACACACGAGAAGGGATCCCCTCCCACACCTTCATATTTAGGAACTTTATCTGAAGGTGAACAGATGGTATTGACTTCAATGTAAAAATGATGTTAGTTTCTCACTAGGTTTTATTTCCACTCCTCTACAACTCTATCTTCTCTCTAGTTCAAGAAATGTTCTGGGGGAAACTATTATCAAGAATCTGCAGACATACTCTATATAAAACCAGCTGATACATTGCAAATGCTAGTCGTACTTATTCTGGTCTTTAAGAACCGTGTCGTGTCTACTTTTAAAACTGTGCGTGAAAAACAATAAATGGCATTTCATACAGAGCTATTTAGTGTTATCAGAATTATATGAACAAAAAAGGTGTATTTCAATAATCTAACAAATATGGATTTGAATTTACATCAGTTCTAAATTGCCAGTGTAAGTCCTTTTGCTTTCAGGAAAACGCTGCATTGCTCTTCAGAGTTTTAGTTTTAAGATGCTTTCCTTCTCAAATGACTTTAGAGCAATTCTGAGTCTTAAGTCATTAAGAAAATCAGGGTTTCTGCTTGTAATTAGCATTTTGAACTGAATATCTTTGACTTTTATATCTCTCCTTCCTCAGTCCCAGTAGCGGCAGCTAGACAGATGGTAAAGCGATTGTGAAAGGGCTGGAGGGCCATCCATGGATTTTCCCTGACAGCGCTCTGCCTAGTCTGGCACTTAGCCTCATAAAAGCTAATGATAGCTGTGGCACAAGTTGCAACAACTTGATGTCTGTTTCTGTATGACTGAGTGGGTTTTTGGCTGCCATGTTGCATAAGATCTAAGAATTGAGCTATATTGATGTTGTAAAGGAAAATAAAACAATATTTTGATTTTAAATTTCCTATCATTTCAAAACTGTTTTATAAAGGCAGTTCATTAGGAGAGGTCCGTTAGAAGATCATTTGGTTATGATTTTCTGGTAATGGTTTACTGTGTGAGTCTCAGTAAATAATTGTTGGACCTGCTGTGTGAATTTCTTCCAGCTGCTCGATCATTTGTTGCTTTCATCCATGAACCTTTTCCTTATATTTCAAGGAGTTAAATTCTAAGCATCTTGATTTTGCTTGAAGTCGTCCTTCTGTCTGATTTAAATGAGCTGCTATACTCAGGCTCTAACATGTTTGTCTGTTTCACGCAGAACAGTATGGAACTAGTAGGTGAGACTCATAACAATAAAAACAAAAAACAAGCAGCATCAATAAAACACTGCTTATATCTTATTTATAAGTCTACCAGATTTTGAGTTCATAGTAATAGGATAGTCATATTTTTGCTCACATAATATCAAGTCAAATTTACAACGTTTCTTGTTTCATATCACTGCGTATAAAATAACAATGTATCTAAAGTTATTGTGGGACTCTTTCTGAAATGCATGCAGTGTTTTTCTTCAACCATAACCCAGATTTTAGTAAAAAAACAACAACAAAAAAAAACGTATTTCTCCTTGTTTACAGCTGTATGGTGTTCAGCTTACAAATTTCAAATTAGGACATTCCTCAAGCTTTTGCTGTTCTGCTGAAATGGAGGTCCATTATCATGCTGCCTGTTAAAAAATAAATGCTTTAATTGCACAAAAATTGAAATAAAAAAATAGAGACTTAACACATTTTCCTGATATGAGATGTGTGAAGAGGATACCTCTGTTCTATGAGAAAAAGCCTGAAGGCCAAACTAACCTTTACCAGAGACAAAGACCTGAACTTATGGAATAATAATGGGATAATAAAAGTGCAATATACAGCATTAATTCATCATATCAGCTGCTCGTTGAAATCCTTTCTCAGAAACTCCCACCACAATATATTGGTGGCATATGTTATTCTGGACTTATTAGCTTCCCTTTTCTGACAGTGAGATAAGGGCATTTCGACTGCTCTCACGTCTGTCTGCTAAAGAGCGCCAGCCAGAACACACAGAAAAGAGTTCAAAAGGTTTATAGCTTGCCATTTATATGGCTGCAACAAATAATAAGGAATAAAAAATGAAAGATGTGGTGGGAAAGCATCATGTGGTTGTTTTGAAGCTACAAAATATTCAGAAATCTATCTGTCTTTTGCTTTAGTTTAATATTCGAAGCGTACAAGTGTGAAAGGGGGACGATTCAGTTGTATTAATTAATGATAAATGCACACACAAAAAAAAATTTCCCAACTGTTTTTTTGTTTGAGAATTGCAAAGTTATACAATTATTTATTGTAATTAATTTAAAGAGTATTCAGAATATGTTTTATATATCGTTTGAAATATTTGCATGCCCTATTTCCACCTCCACCTGCTCACTCCTCATTCTCCTTTTGCTTTAATATCTTTCTCTATAACTTTGCTTTCATTTCCTCTGCAGCAGAAGCATCAGACTCACCTTTGCTGCAGCTCGAGTTCATGTTTAAGTTGATGATTTTTTACCTAAAACTCCTGACATTTCCTGACAGTGCCCTCCATATGTCTCCCTATACTTCCTTCCTCTTTCAGCTCTTAATAAAACCAAAGCGATGCTACAGTGAGAGTGGTGCAGGGTAAACAAAGGCTAAAACTTTTTTTTTGTCCTTTAGGTGGGCGTTCACTCTTATCATAATCTCCTCCTATACTGCCAACTTGGCAGCGTTTCTCACCGTACAGAGAATGGAGGTGCCCATTGAGTCTCCTGATGACCTGGCTGACCAAACCAACATACAATACGGCACCATACATGGAGGATCCACCATGACATTCTTTATGGTGATACAGGCTTCTATAGAAATAACCTTTTTTTTTTAATGAAGATTACCCCCAAAATAGTAATTTTTCTAATAATATAATAAAGTATCGACACAGTCTGTAATTCTCCTTCAGAACTCACGGTACCAGACATACCAGCGAATGTGGAATTACATGAAGTCCAAGCAGCCCAGTGTTTTTGTGAAGAGCACAGAAGAGGGCATTGCCCGTGTCCTTAATTCAAAGTATGCCTTCCTGATGGAGAGCACCATGAACGAATACTACCGCAGCCTAAACTGCAACCTCACGCAGATTGGAGGCCTTTTGGACACAAAGGGATATGGCATCGGCATGCCCCTGGGTAAGACAATATTGTTTGGCAAGGCATGAGTTTTTGTTTCAGTATGAATACATGTAGAATACAAGTGTTATGAGATTTTGTACCTTGATAGTTCTCATCAAATCTATTCTTTGGAGCCCCTTCCTTGGTTGGTATTAATTAGGTTCTAAACGTACACCTTTCAGTTGCATCTTTTTATAAGTGCTTTATTCATTTCGGGAGATTTTTATTATCTCCTGAATAGGGTAAAATGTTTCTAATGTTCTTGTCTTGTAGCAGTACTAACAAACAAACATGTTATTTTGCAGCATGTACTTTATGTTTAGCAAGCTAAATTCACACATTGTTTTTTTTTTTTTTTCTAAAGGAATAAATATTTGTTATCAAAACATAAAGTGCACAATTTTGCTTTGGCTTTCAACCAAGCCAAGTTGTTTCCGTATCTGTTCTTTTTGGCAAATTAAATCCATACTGATTTCAATTAAACTTTGGTCGGTTCTGCCAGAGTCCGGTTTGACCTTGTCATCTATCCCACGCTTGTTGTAACGATAAGTGTTAGTGCATATAAGTCATACTGTAGGAACAGATGCAGGCAGAGTGGAAGGAACAGCAGGAAAAGCGACAAATGGGAAAAGACTAGGCTGTCAGTCAACCTGCATGTTAAGCAATGAAAATATAAGAAGTATGATTTATTGGAGCCCCAGATGGAACTCATCTGTGACTGACAGCGAACAATTACCATCGGCTTAAGAAATAAAAAGAAAAGGCAGTTGGGGTTCAATATTCTTTTAATGCTTCTCGTCATTATCGGCATTAGTGTAACTATGGTGAAAAAGGTTTTTGAGACAATTTATCATGAAAGACAAGGAGGAAATATCAGTGGTAGAAGTGAAATAAAGGGACTGCAGATGATTACATGCACCAGAGAGCAGAGTGTAAAAAGATCTATAAAAATACAGTTTTATCTAAAAAAAAAATTAACAAGACAACTTTTTTTCAGGTCTGAAAGACAAGAGAATGATTTTAACCTTCTTTTCAATTCTGACTTGTCAGAAAATATTTAATAATTACCTTTGAGTTTTGGATGTAAGAAATGTTGTGGTTCATAGGCAATGTCAACTGAATTTATAAAGTCATGATATGTCATATGAGCTATAGTTTCACAAATACTTTTTTGTATTATTTTTACCCCTTTGTGTTTATAAAAAACAAAAGTGAAATAAAAACCAAGACAGTTAGTCTGGTTAAAACAGTGTTGTTTTTTATTTAAGAACTTAACTTTAAAGGCAAGTGTTGTTGTGCTTGTTTCTCACCAATGAGAAAATCTAGTAAAGGATAATATCAAACTGAGCATTGAGCACTTTTTTTTTTTATAAAGAGCAATATGAGATCAATTAGCACCTGATGTATCAACTAGATAGATTAAATAGTAATTGAACAGTTTGGATGATTAATGCGTTTAAATAATATGTGGATCTTAAAATTACATAATGTCATTCGTTCTTCTGAAAACATGTCCAGTGATATTTTTGACCATAGTTGGAAGTTTGATTTCTGAGAACAGAAAACTTTAGTCTCTGATGAAAAAGAACAAACATTCAAAGAGTAAAATCGATTTTCCTGCTGATCTTTTATGGTCTACTTTCACCCAACAGACTCTCTTGTCTGCTGTTTTGTGATGAAGATGACTTTCTCTGCAGAAACCTTGCATTTGTCTCAAAATTGCACAATCTACACCTATAATCAGTTGTCTATTAATTAAATTTTGCCTCCCAAGCCAGTAAACATTGAGAGAACAGTGTTGGAAAAGAAGGGAGTAAGTAGGCAAGGTGCAGTCACTGCTGCTTCATTGAAGAATGAACTTTGTACCATGAAAATATGTAATGAAAAAAATTAACATTAACCAGGAGAAAATAAAGAATAAAACCAATCAATGCTAGATTATGTTGCCCTTTTCTGAAACATCTATGTGTGATACCATTCAACAAGAATGAACAAATGGTAGATACAATGCTGTTAACATTTAGGCTTATAAAATATGCAATATTTAAAGTGAACCTGTTTTCTGCTCTAACCTATGTGAAAAAACTCTTTGACTGGTTATTAAAGGCCAATTGAAAACAAAAAGAATTTCAAAATAAATCCAAAAATGCACTGCTAGTCAGCACACAGAGGCCAAAATAGGGGAAATGTGTTTAAATTTCCATGTACCTGCTAAGAGATGTGGAGCAGCATTCTGTATTCTCTAAAGCTGGGAAATACACTAACCACTGACTCCTATATAGAGTATTGCATTAATCTAGTGGTAGCAAAGGCATGTATTACTGTTTCAGAATGCTGCTTAGAAAGGAGATGCTTTACTTTTGGCAGCCACCTTAAGTGAGAAAAGCTGGATTTTATAACAGCTCTAATCTAGCTTCAATTTTAACCCCTAAATTTGTAATTGTGAAATGATTGTAGGGGGGGCATTACATCCTAACATCTGTATAAAGCATCCATTTGTCCTTTTTTTAGATATATAATTAGATGCTTAGTGTTAAAATTGGGTGTTCTGCAGATATGGTCACATTTTCAGCAGACCCATAATAAATTTATGAAAGAACCAAACTTTATGAATGTTTTTTGTGACA